>QKQZ01051330.1:0-11547 GCA_003595255.1 Solenopsis fugax
CCGTCGCCGTCGCCGTCGCTCTCAATGACCGTGCCAACCGATCACGCTTGATCGTTCGCTGTCCTAATCGGTACGCCGAACGGCAAGTGTCATCGATAACGCGTAACGTCGTGCATTGCAAAAATTTTCTTCCTCCCGTCTTTCGCGTCGAACGAAACGAAAATGTAATGTTTGTATTCTCAGCTGTGCTTGAATATATTTTTAGTTGCTTATTTTCGAGTTTTTGGCGTGCCAGGAAGCGCCGATCTCCAATTCTCTCTAATTTGTGCGTTCCGCGATGTCTGAACTCTTTTTTTCATATCTCTTCTTTGAACGGCGTATTCAGCACGTATGCATTTGTTGAATGTCTAATACACGATTGGAGCGAATGCTCTTTGTGATTTCTTTGTTTGCGCATTGGCTCCTTTTTCTGGTTTTCCTCCCGACTCTTGTATGGGATCTGTCTCACAAACTCCGATTAAATTTATGACTTGCCAATTGCGAAACTTAAAATGATCATCCCTAACCTAATTTTTTAATTATTTTAATTAAAAAAGTTATTTAAAAAATTAATTAGAAAATTATTAATTAAAAGTATTGTACACATGCAAAATGTTTATTAATTATTAAGTAAAAGTATTGTACACATACATTATAATTTACAGAAAATGAATAAAAGAAAAACAAAATATTACGGTTACTTTTAAGTTTTGTAGTTAGCAATAGATCAATTTTGGCTGATTACACATTTGTACACACATACACACACACATAATTTATAATAAATTTCATGAATGCATATACACACATACACATATGTAAGTTAATCAGAGTTGATAAAATCCATTCTATAGCCTAAGTTTTGAGAGAGCAAGTATTTTCATTAGAAATGACTTTATGTACACAAATATGTTTATTTAATAAATGAAAATCAAAGCTTGATTGATATTTAAAATTTTCCCATAATAGTGATTTATGAACTATAAAGAGAATTTTCACTTAGAATTTAAAATCACTGTAATCACAAGACATTGAGGGATATAGAGGAAAGCCAATACTGGCATTCTATTTTACTTTTGGATAATATTTCTTAAACAAAGGCTAAAAATAAGATTTTAAAGACATAAGTACAAACTAGAAAGTATTTGTTATCAGATGGTATAGCCATTTTACTCTTTCGCATTTTGTAATATTGTCTGAGAAATTGGGCCCCAAAACTGGTACCCTAGACAGTAATAGCAGAACTCATAGAGAAGGAGTCAACTGTAAAATATATTGATAAACTAATAAAATATATTTTTATGTATTAAATAACAAAGTTTATAATATTAAAAAGCTAGAATTGAACCTTTATATGTATTTTTTTGACTTATTAGATCTGTTGCGTCCAAAGATATTTTTCTTACTTTGAGGTATTAAAGAAAATATGAAAAAATTCATGCAATATCTATCAACATTGTGTAATTGAAGATTTAGTAGTTATGATCTATTTTCACAAAGTGATGGTCTACTTTATGCTGCACAGCGATTTTATGTCTCAACCCACATTACTGCATTATTCAGGAACTATGGCACTTGAGCCATATCATCATTGTTATTTTTTTTCTTTTATTCTAAATAACTTTTCCTGCAAATTTCATCAAAATTTATTAAGCTATTTTTCATTATATTTTTTTCGGCCT
Source organism: Solenopsis fugax (assembly GCA_003595255.1). Classification (NCBI taxonomy): domain Eukaryota; kingdom Metazoa; phylum Arthropoda; class Insecta; order Hymenoptera; family Formicidae; genus Solenopsis; species Solenopsis fugax. Next base: position 1,662 of record QKQZ01051330.1, read on the forward strand.
AATTTGTGGCCCTTTTTATTAAATTTTACTAAAATTATAGCAAAATTCTTTGATGTCTATATAGATGTCTCATGATTGCCACAGTTTTAAAAGTAAATTGTAATAGAATTCTCTCTGTCTACATTAAGAATATTCTTTACACTATAAATTATATATTTTTTAATTGATAGTTAATTGTTCTCTTTGCATGTTTACAGTTTGTCGCTAACGATTGGTTTCATGCCTCTTATACAGTTTTAGTTATTATTTGGAAATTGTATCTGTTGGAGCATATTTTGATCATTAATTTTATTTTCTAAAGAAAGCAAAAAGAAATTTTTATTAATATTTTTGAATTGTTATAAAAAATATATTAGAAAATAGTTTTGAGAAAGTAAAGGCAGTAAATATGGGTTAATTTTTTGTCTTAAAAAAATATGTTAGAAAGTGCATATACATACGTGTTATATGTATTTGAATTTGTATAAACGATATAAATATTTTGTTAAGAAAACAATATTAAAAATTTTATTATTTAATTAAAAAAGTAATCTGTTTAAATATCACTTTGCAAAATATGTTATGTAACCAAATAGTTATGTTCATTATGAATTTAATATAATGACAAAAGATGAAATCTAATTAATGTCAATATTATTTCAGCTATGGCAGAAGGAAATGGAGAAATAAAAATGGAAGAAAAACAAGAAATAGAAAATGTGGAACGGACAGAAGATTTTAACAAACTTATGCAATATGGACTAGACGAGAAAGTGGCTGCCAAATTGGATGAAATTTACAAGACGGGAAAATTGGCTCATATTGATTTGGATGAAAGAGCTCTCGACGCCTTGAAGGAATTTCCAGTTGATGGTGCACTAAATGTGCTCACACAATTTTTGGAATCTAATCTGGAGCATGTATCCAACAAATCGGCTTACCTTTGTGGAGTAATGAAAACATATAGGCAGAAGAGTCGCGCTGGTCAAGGTACAGGTACTAGTACGACGCCCAAGGCCCCAGATGAAGATAAAATCAAGGTAATTTGAAGATATGCAGTTCACATTTGTTCATATATGTTAATTTATATACTTAATATATCTTTGTGAATATATGTAAATTTTTTTAGACTTGTTTCGATTTGCGTAGATGTATAGATGCTGTTTCATATTAATACAAATGTTATATTTTAGTTGATTCTGGAACGAACAGGATACCCTTTAGATGTAACTACTGGGCAAAGAAAATATGGTGGTCCTCCACCAAATTGGGAAGGTCCAACTCCTGGTACTGGTTGTGAGGTAAATTTGTTTTTAAATTTGTTTTGTCTTTATAAGTTGTGTAAATTTATATACAGGGTGTTCCGTTTTAAATGTCGCAGATAAATATATCGGAAATTTATTGGAAAAAAAAAACAAAAGCATTTTGAACAATTAGTAAAATCAATTTTTAGAGAGAAAATCGATTTTTTAAAGCCACATGAAAGTTATTGCCATTTAAAAAAAAGAAAAATGTAATTGTATGTGCGTGTGCATGTATGTAATGCTATTACATTTATATTTATATTAAAACAAGATGTGTCAATGTTACTTTTAAATAAATTTTTTTACATATAAATTAAAAAAAGTGTATTATGTACTCTATATACAATTTTAGTTTGCATTATTATCAAGAAACTTAGCGCAATATCAAAGGAAATGTATTAAATATCTTTATAAGTATAGTTATAAGTTGTTTATTTTTAAACTTGTATTAAATTGAATATTTTTATGAAAAGGTATTTTGTGGCAAAATCCCAAAAGATATGTATGAAGATGAATTAATTCCATTATTTGAGAAATGCGGGAAAATTTGGGACTTGAGACTGATGATGGATCCCATGTCAGGTTCCAATAGAGGATACGCATTTATCACATTTACTAACAGGGAAGCTGCGCAGCAGGCTGTTCGAGAGGTACGTTAATATTATTTTTCTTGGATCTCTTTCGTAATGTAATTGTGTATATTTTCGTACATCATATATAAAATTATTTTTTTCTTTTTCTCGCCTTAATTATTAATGTATTGTCATATGCATAGATAATTCTGATCTTTTTATTTTTTTTATTTTCAAAATTTTTAGAAATGTTACAAAATTGTTATTGCTACCAACCTAGCGCTCCTTTGAAATGTTTATAAATTAATTAGAGAAATTTAACTTCTTTGCAATGCTTCAATTCCTAACATTTTTGGTTTCTTTTAAATAGTCATTATTTTAATATGAATTACAACTGAATTTTGATCATATTGATGATCAAATTACAATAAATTTGTATGTATATACGTACATATATGTGTGTTGTGTTTAGACGGGTACGCGCGTACATGCATACAGACATGCACACATCTATATGTTATGTATTTATTAAACATTTCGAATGAGTGTTACTATATTCCTATGTGGCTTGTTCTGCATCATCCATCTTATATTTTTTTGTTTCCCAGTAGATTTAATGCAATTACGTTATTATTTTTTCAAGTGCATTTTTATGATTTTTTAAATTTACATATTTTAAAAAATATATGTACATTTTAGGAAAAAAAGTTTCACATACATATGCATATACGCGCATTGTGTACAATGGGCGGGGGGCGAGCGAGAGAAAGTGAGAGAGGGAGGGAGTAAAAAAGTGAGAATGAGAAAAAATGTAACAGTAAAAATGGAGAGCGAGAGAGAGAGAGAGAGAGAGAGAGAGAGAGAGAGAGAGAGAGAGAGAGAGAGAGAGAGAGAGAGAGAGAGAGAGAGAGAGAGAGAGAGAGAGAGAGAGAGAGAGAGAGAGAGAGAGAGAGAGAGAGAGAGAGAGAGAGAGAGAGAGAGAGAGAGAGAGAGAGAGAGAGAGAGAGAGAGAGAGAGAGAGAGAGAGAGAGAGAGAGAGAGAGAGAGAGAGAGAGAGAGAGAGAGAGAGAGAGAGAGAGAGAGAGAGAGAGAGAGAGAGAGAGAGAGAGAGAGAGAGAGAGAGAGAGAGAGAGAGAGAGAGAGAGAGAGAGAGAGAGAGAGAGAGAGAGAGAGAGAGAGAGAGAGAGAGAGAGAGAGAGAGAGAGAGAGAGAGAGAGAGAGAGAGAGAGAGAGAGAGAGAGAGAGAGAGAGAGAGAGAGAGAGAGTGTGTGTGTGTGTGTGTGAGTGAGTGAGTGTGCGTGCGTGCGTGCGTGCGTGTGTGTGTAAGAAAGGGACAAATAACACATGCATGTGTATATGTGTATGTGATGTCTATACAGGGTTCCTCATATCTTAAATACCTTTGCTATTCTAAAGAATCGGAAGCTATTGAAGTTTTATTTAATTTTGAGGGATACATCAGATTTGTGTTTTAATAATTGATCTAATGTATGTTATCTCTATTTAAATTAGAATAAATATATGTTTGAAAGTAAGAAGAGAAATTCTGATACACTGGTGAAAATTTTCCTCATAATACTTCTCATAATATTTGTAAAAAATTTTACATTTTAAGTTTATGAAGATTTCTAAAAAATATCTTAAATTTTTTTTCATAATTTTCAAGTTTTTTTTAGAAATTATAGAATGAGAGAAATCTTAAATTGTATCAGAATTCATGTATATTTCTTCAAAAGTAAACTCATATTCTTTCGAATTCCGAAAAAAGTCCCTTATTTATTATAATAGGAGCAGCAAAGTCGCAGCATTATGAGATTTTTCAACCACGTTTTAATGAAATGATGAAGTAATAATGTTTTGAAGGCGAGTTCTTAAAATTAGGCTCTGAAATAAAAATAAATAAAATGTCTTAACAATACAGTATATGAAATACTATACTAACACAAATATTTATATCTAAAAGTTTATTGATCTAAATATTTTTATTTGAATATATTTTAAACCTTATGTTGTTTTTAAAAAATTCGAAAAATATTCATATTTTTTTCAAATTATTTTCTTAGTATTTCTGAAAAATGTTCCAATTCGTAAAAAGTTTAAGAAATTGTCTAAAAAAAGTTATAAATTTATATAGAAATTCTGATAATTATGATATGAAGAATTTTGAGAAAAATTTCACTACAGGATAGTCTAGTGCAGTGTAATAATGAATAAATTTATTATTTTATATAGTAAATTATACAGTAAATTATACTTTCATTATATGTAAAAGCATCAAAGTATTGTCATGTGCTTCTTGAGACTAACAAATCTTGTAGCTTTAATTTTTTTTAATTATTTAGAATATAGAATCTAACTTATTTAGAATAGCAAAGATGTTTAAGGAGATCCTACAGTGATGGAATTATCGACATTACAGTACAAAATTCTTCGAATTGGCTTTACAGAATTGGAAACTATTTTTGCACATATAAAATATATACAAGAATAAATCGTGGGATACTTAACTTAAACTTAAGAACGAAAAAAATTGAACAATTATCAATATCTAATTAATAATAAATTTTTAAATATTTTTTGTTTTAAGTTAAATATTCTGCAATTTATTTTTGTATGTTTATATGTAAAAGTCTTTAATTCTGTAAAGCCAAATAGGAGAATTATATACTCTGCAATATCATTAATTCTGTTATTGTCGAATCCTCTTAAGATGTTTGAGTTAGATGGGATACCCCGTACATAAAATAAGTTGAAATATAATTTTTTTCTACGCGCACACACGTAGGAACAATCCACATATATGTTTTATATGTATATGTCCCTGACCATTTATTCGTGTTTAAATGCGCAATTGTATCCAACTGATCCTTACATATTTAATAACACTGGAAAATATATATTAATGATGTCCTACGGATGAGTTTCTTTTCCAGCTCTCCTCTTTGCTCAGTGGGCAAAATTGGGAGTGGAGAACCTTTCTGAAAGTCATAATTAATTGTGTGGTCTAATTGGTTAGGGGTATATTTGTCTAATTGGTCGATTTTCATTGGACAGTGACAATTTTTGTAACAAAATTCTGAAAATTGGTAGGCTTAAAATTTGTTTACAGGAGTACAATGATATACGTGAAGGCCGGTTTCCTATATTGTGAAGACTCGAGCGACAAAGCGCATGCCACTTTCTCGCTTTTCATGAAAAACCCATGAGCCATGTTGTTAATAATTAATAATATTCGTATATTAAATTGCATATTTAGAAAATGTTTTCCCAAATTTTGTAAAAAAAGAAAAATTCATGAAACCGCCTCATTGGAACAAAATTAGGCATGTGTCTGTTTTCTGCATCCCACAGCTCGATAATCACGAAATAAAACCCGGCAAGAGTCTGAAAGTAAACATTAGCGTTCCTAATCTACGACTTTTCGTGGGGAACATACCAAAGTCAAAAGGCAAAGAGGAGATCTTGGAGGAATTTGGTAAATTAACAGGTAAAGTGAAATTCGAGGCGTGTGTTACCTACCTACCTACCTACCTATTTACCTACCTGTCTTACCTGTATTGTATATCTTAATAAGAGTGCTAGCTTTTAAGTAGTTGGTTGTAGATGGCATAGAAACTTTGGAACATCCAAAGATCACACTGGCTCTGTGATCTGCGAATATATACACACACCTTATGGTACACCTTTAGTTTTTGGTCAGTCTCCTTGCCTCTCGGTTTATTAGTGAACAGTAACACCTCTCTGGTCCAAGTCTTCTTTTCCTCGCATATATATTTAGGGTTGACTATAAGTTTTATCTCTGCTTCCTACTCTACACATGCGATTATTACCTTCTCATCTCCTTGATCTTCCTGACCTTGAAATTATGCAACTGATTCATCAGTCTTTATTACTGATATATTTTCTTCGTCTTCTTTCTTTGCAAACGGTGAAAAAAGAAGCGATGAAATGGAAAGAGAAAATGTGGAAGCCGTGTGATATACGTTTAGATTAAGAGATTACGTACTGACAAAAAAACGTATACGCTGTCTTGCACCGTTGCATATTTTGTAATATGCAAATGTGATTCGCCACGAAATCTTGAGCTTTGGGGGTATGGGAGATTTGCGTGGACCGCTGGGGCGTTTGGCTCGCTAACAAACGGACAGGCACTCCCATTCTGTGCGATATCGATCCTTCCGAACCATTAAACGTCCGTGATCCTTCGAATACTTTTCGTCCTTTTATATGAAATCTCTCTACCCTTCTCTCCCAATCATCCTCCTTCGAAGGACATTTCATAAAATCCCACTTTCAGACAGCCAATAAGCAGGTGAAATCATAAATGGCAAGCTTAATTGGCATTTCTCCTTCCACATTGTTCTTACAGCTGAATGATTATGAGATTCGGAAAGGGAAAAAGATTGGTGTTACCGTATCTTATAACAATCACCGCTTGTTTGTGGGAAATATTCCAAAGAATCGAGACCGAGATGACTTGTTCGAAGAGTTTACAAAGCACGCACGTAAGTTGACAATTGTCCCTTAAATCAGCAAGCAGTAATCAAGTGCAGGTTCTCTGGGAGAGTGAGAGAGAGAGAGAGAGAGAGAGAGAGATGATGGAATAAAAATTTAATCATCTTATAAACGAATCAGGTATTCTTCCTCTCAGGTTTCTTTCTCTCTAGTCGGTAGCAGAGGTGCCAGGTGGGTTAAATCCAGCCCTCTTGCGTAAATGTGAAACTAAAAATTTGTTGTCGTGAATTGGTAAACTCAGAAAGACGAAATTTTTTATTGTTCATTTTTTCAAAAATATATTGATGTTTTAATGAAATCTGACCGATTTATTTATAAGTCAAATGTGAATTCTTCTTACGATGCAATTCTTTCTTTTACATTTCTAATAATCTTTTCATTCGCAAAACGTGCACAATTATATATTATAATAGTAGTAATTGTGTCCTATAACCAATCGAGTTTACGCTGCTATTTTATTTGCTATTCACACACACACACACACATATTGCACGCACTTATTCATTTCATCCTTGGTGGAAAAATTTTTTCAAAATAATGTTAATTAAATTTCCATCACATTTTATTGAATTTTACGATGCCGGACAAAAATATTGGTACGTGGTTATTATAATACTATAAAATAGTAAGTAGTTAAAAAAAATAGCAGCAAACTGTTAATTTCTGTAAAAATATTTATTTCAGACTTTATTTATGATAATATACCTATTACATAAATTCATAAGATAATACATTACATAAACAAATAGTTTAATAAAAGAAAAATAAAAATCTTTTTTGAGAATCTTTTATCAATGGACAAAAGTATTAACACATTTGAACATCGGGACTTCTTATATCTCTCTTTGTTTAATAAAAAGCGTTAGATTTTTACTAACATGGATATACATAATTTATCAGTTGTGCCAATACTTTTGTCCAAGGATGAAATATTCTAGGGAAATATTTTCACACAATTGCATTAATTTTTTTTAAAATTTCTACATGTAATTGTATGTAAAAATAAAAAATTAAATGCTTTACAAAAATCAAGATTTTACTGTCATCTTTAAAGATATCGTTTTACAATTGTAACCGTGCAGTGCCAATACTTCTGTATTGGCACAGCACGGTAACGTAAGTTCCTTTTGGAACATTTTAATTGGTGGCTTTAACAAAAATTTCTTAGATTTAATAAAATGTCGTTAATTTGACAATACAGATTATTTGTTTTCGTTGTAATTTAATGAAATTTCGATGACATTTTGTTACATTTTTATTTTGATCAGTGATTTAATTAAAATTTTATTAAAAATTTATTAATTTTAATAAAATAATATTGATTTGTCATTACAAGTCTACGACTTTTCTTTTCATCAAGAATTTATTACAATATTAATAAAAATAAAAGTAAAAATTTTTTTACTTTTTTGTTAAATACTATTAATAATTTTTCGCTGAAATTTTATTACTTTTTCATTGAATTCTCATTGAAATATTACCTGTTTTTTATTGTACGTAAAAAATTATCCTTTCTGAGAAATACAATTAAAATTTTAATACATATTTATTGAAAATTCTTCAAAATTTTGTTAAAATTTTTCTACTACAAATTTATTTATCTATTATCCATTTATTCACATACATTTACATACCCACTCCTTCCTTCCAATACATGCCATAAAAAAGTGCGTGTACAAGAAAAAAGTAAAACGAGAGAAAGGGAAGAAGAGAAAAAGGGAGAGGAAGAGAAGGGAGGGCAGAAACGTGGAGAGGGGGGTGAAGAGAGACGTTTTCATGCTTAAATTTTTAGAAATTTTGAATATGCTTGGTTTTAGGACACAAAATTCAAAACTGGAATGCGAATTTTATAACAACTAGTATCGTTCATTCATTTTTTATGTACATAATTACGAGATATGTTTAAAGGTTTTACTTTATATACATACACACACATATATATATATATATATATATCTACAGGGTGTAACTAAAACAAACATGTATGGAATATATCACGAGATAGGACAAGAATCCAAATCGATAAGTCCTGAGTCAGTTTGATCTGAGCTTTCTATTCGTAGTTATACAGTATTAAAGTTTGCAAATCAGCGGTTGTCTATAGATGGAAAGCAGGAGCGAAAAGTAGCCGCTACTCTCCCTGCTTTCTATCTATAGATGGGCGCTGATTCGCAAACTTTAATACCGTATAACTACGAATAGAAAGCTTAAATAAAAAAATGACTCAGGACTTTTCGACTTGGATTCTTATCCTATATCTCGTGGTATACTTTATATATGTTTTTTTAGTTACATCCTGTGTGTGTGTGTGTGTATACACACACACACACACATACACATACACACACACACATATATATATATAGGGTGTCTCACAACCACCGAGCAATATTTTAATAGCATATTCGGAAGATAAAGTGGAACAAAAAATCTTAATACAAAAATGTCGAGGCTACAATAGTTCTTGAATTACAATTGATCAAAGATAATCAGTAATATCGCGTAGAATTTGCGCGTTCAGGCTCGTAGTTGTAGCACGCTCATTGGTTTATCATTTGTCACTGATTTCACATAATATTGACTTTTATTACACAGCTGATTCTTAGGAACGTTACTAATTATTACTGTTAGAATTATTTAATTTTAGTTTCACAATTACGAAACAAATGTTTGACATGTAAAGTAATTATGAAAAATAATTTATTATTTTTGTATTTTTTACGACTTATGAAGCGTGAAATCGTGTAATTACAATAAATCAGGGAAATAAGATTAAATCATCCACATTTCTTAAACAATTTCAATTTTTATTACAATCTTGATATACTGAATTATACAATTTTACTTCTTTTACGACTTGAAAATTTGAAAAAAATATACTGGAAAAAGAAAAAAAAATTTAAATAATCTTCATAAATAGTAGTAGTAAGTTGAATTCGGCTGATTTGTGGACAGCACAAATTAATAAGTAAAAAAGGCCGATTCGGTCAAAGCGAATTTTAAGAATATTTTTGTATGATTTTTCAACTTCTAGTTCATATAAACTGCACGCGATTATTTGTCGGTCTTAAACAATTACATAATCATAAATATATTCTTTTCAAATTTTCAAGTCGTGAAAGAAGTAAAATTGTATAACTCAGTATATCAAGTTTGTAATAAAAATTGAAATTGTTTTAGAAATGTGGACGATTTAATCTTGTTTTTTTTTATTTATTGTAAGTATACGATTTCACGCTTTCATAAATTGTAAAAAATACAAAAAAATAATAATAAATTATTTTTCATAATTATTTTTTATGTCAAAAATGAAAATCTTTGTTTTTAATAATTCTAACAGTAATAATTAGTAACGTTCCTAGGAATCAGTTGTGTAGTAAAAATCAATATTATGTGAAATCAGTGACATATCGATAAATGATATATCGATGAGCGTGCCATACAACTACGAGCCTGAACGCGCGAATTCTACGCGACATTACTGGTTTATCTTTGATCAATTATTAAAAAACTACC
>QKQZ01051333.1:0-10507 GCA_003595255.1 Solenopsis fugax
AAAACGTATGTTACACAATCTGTGAAATACAAATATACACATATTCAAGTCAGAAATAACATTTCAAAAATAATATTTTTATCTAAACATTTTTTATATTTAAAATATTTTTTCTTTTATCTTTTAAATAGATGGTAAAAAGAACATAAATCCAGAAATCTTAATTTTAAATTTTCACACAAGATTTGATAGAAATGTATACAGAGAGTAAATTAAAATTACCTTACGGTTGCTCCACCATTGCCCGATATCTCCTTTTTCTCCTTTTTTTGAATTTTGTCGCTCATATAAAATACACATTCTTAAAAATACGGTTAATTACGATATCGCGGTACTTCGCACTGCATTCACGACAATAATCACACACCATTTCGCGACGGGAGAATAACGCAAAGAAAAATACGATCGTCACGAACCACACGATTACGTCTCACATTCACGTCTCGCGAATTAGCGGAAGGAACGAATATCAAAAGAGAGGAGAGAGAGAGAGAGAGAGAGAGAGAGAGGGAGAGAGAGAGAGAGAGAACAGAGATTGTGACCGATGCACTTACTAATTAATAGTGTTAGGTAAAGTTAACGTATTTTTTAAGTTAAATTAACTGAATTAAGTTAAAGTTAATGGTTTATAAAATTAATTTAGTTACGTTAAAAGTTATAAAAACAATAAAAACTAATTAATTAAAATTTACGTTAATATTAAATTAACTTAAGTTAAATTAAAAGATAACGATTGAATTAAATAGAACCAATAAGTATATTTAAGCCGCGCTAGGTATACATGCAAGGTTTCGTTGAATACAAAAATTGTGAAGTTACATTAACGTAAAGAACGCAAACGCAAAACGCAGACGTTTCGACTCTAATTATCGAATCATCCTCAGTGCATATTTATGAAACTGTAACAGTACGCTGTCGGTCGCTCTTAGCCTTGATATCCACGTTAACAAAACTGTGAGAATGATAAAAACAAAAACAATAGGGTAATGCCAAGAGAAATCAATAATAAAATAAGAGATGTCAGTATTGTTTTTGTTTTTGTCATTCTCAGTTTTTGTTAACGTGGATATCAAGGCTAAGAGTGACCGACAGCGTACTGTTACAATTTCATAAATCGAGATAAATATGCACTGAGGATGACTCGATAATTAGAATCGAAACGTCTGCGTTTTGCGTTTGCGTTCTTTATGTTAATGTAACTTCACAATTTTTGTATTCAACGAAACCTCGCATGTACACCCAGCGCGGCTTAAATATACTTATTGGTTCTATTTAATTCAATCGTTTGATTTCAAATCATATTAAGCCTAGAATCCTATTGTTATAATTAAAAGATAAATTTGAAAAGCAGTATTTATATTAAGTTAAAAATTCGTAGTTTTTTCATAAAAAAATAAGGAAAAGCCGTAAAGATTTGTTTGCAACTAAAAAATTTTTTCCCAGACCCAGCTAATCAAACTCCATACATGCATCTAAAAAGTACACGTCACCTTGCTACGCTTATGAGTGATGAATCGCAGGAGTTGATTACTCGCGCGTGCTGCTAATTACGTATTGTTCGGAGAATACGCGCATCGGGTATTTCGTACATGTTGTGATCACATTTCAAGGGATAATGCGAAATACGCGGAGCTGTCCGCGCTGTTACCTGTCTGTCCGAGTGTTACTGCACTAATAATGGCGGTAACCTTGCTTAGGCACCACGCGTCGCGCCGTGTGCTGCATAAACAAACGCCAAGACCTAGTACCGATCGACACGTTTATCCCTCGTAATGTCTTTAACGCGTGACGAATAGATGCCGAATATTCTGTTCTGTGAAGCCAATTTCAATACCATGTTGCTTTAATTTCTTGAAACGAGTACGCCGTGCGAAATAATCACTGCCTGCCTTGATGCGCACGTCGCGAATGGTCCATCGTGAAGTTAGTCACTCTCGTGAGATGTAATCGCAGGGTAACGAGACTCCGTTTTCTCGCTTGAATTTGCGCGCGAATCAAAATCATTCGTTATATCGCTACGAAGAAAATTACTAAGTACTCTTCTTGATGGAGTTCACGTCTACGGATTAGAAAGTGATCGATTTCTTAAAGATTTTTTAACTCTATAATATCAACTAAGAGGTATCAAAATTTAAAACGGTAGACTTCTTTAAGCCGGTATTCATAATCAAACTTTCATGTCCGTCTTGAGTAATGTCTTAAAATGCTAATACTGCTCTATGATTGATTCATGACATCTTAAAACACCTGACACGATTTTAAATATAAAAGTCGTCTATGAAAATCAATTTTAATATTCTTTTTTTTTTCATTCGAAAAATTTTGATTGCGAATATTCGAATTTTGACTTAAAATCAGTTGCAAAGAAGAAAACAATGAAAAATTTGGCTTATGATTATGCAACCAAAATGTTTCTATTTTACAGTAGATTTGGATAAATAAACGAGTAAGTGGATCCACTTGAATTTTTGCACGATTATTTATTAGATTTTTATTAATGTAGATAAAAAGTTTGTCATCAAACTTGCAAATAAGTACTACAAGATTTTACGCGATTTTACATAAGAATCAAAAGTAAACAGAAAGTTAAATAACTTTTAAAGCAACAAGAGAATTGTGCTCAAATTTTTCGTAGATATTAATAGGTAGAACGTTTTATAAAATTTTTATATTTTTGATAATGCTTTAAAATATGACACATACATTTTTAGAGTTCTATACAAATAAATTTAATTTAAATATTGTCTTCCTTGCATTCCAAATTATTTTTCCAATTTCAATAAACCACTCCATCGCGCTAATTAAATCTAACATTTATTTGAAGAGCAAATATACGTTATTTGGCCGAAAGGGTATATTTATGTAAATTAATTTATTATTACTTTATGTAAAATTTTTACACGTTCCGGGAAAAATAAAATTACATGATTTTAATAAATTGAAACAATGTAATTTAATTTCCGCAAAAAATATGGCGACCTTTTCATTTATTAAAGTCATACAATTTTATTTTATATAAAAAGATTCTAAAAAATTTAACTAAAAAACCCAGTTATCTCTATTGCTTTCCTCTGTCATTGAAATTCAATTCTTTATATATTTTTTTTCATATCTATTCTCTTATTACGTAGCATTAATATTAAACAAATGTTAAAAACTGATGCCAAGATGTTTTCCAATTCTCATATATGGAATTTGAAACTAGAATTGTAAGCGATCGGTAGTCTTCGTCATTCTGATTACAACTATGCGCTTTTCAGATTGCAGCAACTTACAGTTTCATGGCTACGCATTACGTTCCAAAAAGTCTTGTAAGTCGAGGCGGATGAATAATAAAGTAATGTAATTTTCGATAAACCGATATTGTTCCTTGCTTGCTAATCCTGTTTCTATCCCCGCCAGATTCTCGTGTGTGGCGCATGCACACTTATTCTTTCGGTTTCACTGATCCTAGACGACATATTCTTCCATCCTTTACATAATTGCCACGTCATTCTATCTTCTGATTGACCAATGAATATTGTATTGTGCTCTATCTCATTGTTTACAATTTTAAGCATCAAAGATACTTTCTTGGTTCATATGAAACCTGCAAACCAACGTTTTGCAGATAGAAGCCTGTCTGTGACAAGAACCCTTTAGAATTATCGACTGCAACCGCTTGCGGTAGCTTTGATCCGGTAAGGACCAAAGCTACCGCAAGTGGTTGCAGTCGATAATTTTTTAGAAATTCTAGGGGACAAGTGACTCGAAGTCTTTCCCATAAGATAGCATTTTAAAATTTACATTTCTTGATTTTAGGATTTTTGGAACGCAATAGCCATGAACCGTAAGTCGCTGCAATCTGAAAAGAGCATCATTGTTACAAAGACTATCGATCGCTTACAATTCTGGTTACAAATTTTTTGCACGAGAGCATTGCCTATGGGGTTTTTGCCATCAACCTTTCATAGTCAAATCAATAACTTATATTGCCGTGTGATTATCTAAGCGTGCGGCGGATCTCCGGGAGTGTCTTAAAATATCGTATTTACCGAGTCCTTTTATATAAAATTGGCATTTATTACCGGTTATCATAAATAACAGCGGCATCTGATGGCGGCGTGTTAGCGCAAGAGAAAAAGAGAAAGCTGCCCCTTACCATTACATTTATTACCGCAATTATCGTTATCTGCTCATTACTGCAGGAAGCGACCGAGGGGGTGAATTATAAAACAGCCATCGCACATGCACGTAGTTCCATAAAGTACCGGCCGTCATGGCGATAAATCAGAATTTATACCGGGCACGAATAACTCACACACACCTCCTGTTGAATGTTAAAACGCGAATAAGCATTACTTTTACTGGCAAGAAGAAAAAGACACAACATATGAGCAAAGAAAAAAAATTAGCGCTCTTCAGTTATTTAAATTTACTTTATTATTTATGCATTTATTATTCAAGTAATCGATATGTTTACTTCGATAATTATATTAATTGCATAAATTTTTGTAATATTTCTATCTATGTGTGTGATATTTTGTGTCTATTTTATAGAAATTAAACTACTAGAAATCATAATGCTGTAAATTCATTGTGTCGTTTGTGTATTACTTATTAATTTGTGTAATTTATAAACGCTAATTCGGTATTCGGTGATGAAGTCAGACAATGTGTACTGCTGTATACCTATCAATCCTTTAATTGCGACAAATAGGAACTAACAAGCTTTGTAGTTGTACGTGCCGCGTATGCAAAACAATGGCAATCTCTATAGAACAAACGTGCTGAGCCACGTTATTGTTCATCGTTTAATTAGTCTTCGACATACTGGAGGAGACATTCGATGACCGATATGTTCTCCACAGTTCTTGACTTCGTCAATAATAGTCATAATACCTCTTTACTTTTTACAATTAATAAAGATATTGAAAAGATTTTAACGACTTTATTTGGGTATTTACTAATGCTCGTACATTCGCGAAGTTCGTTGTTGTTTACGCTGCAAGTTTATATCATCAAGATTGTGAGAACAGTCGCACGTGATGGTCAGGAGCTAATTCCAACTTAATACCCTAGGAACGATGGGACATTGACAACGAATTAAATGGAATTAGCGAGTAAATTACATATCGATTACGCCTGCAACCCTTTACGATATGATATGTATGATCCAATAAATAGAGTATGTGTGTTTAAAATTTAAGATGAGTATGATAGATTTAATTATATAATTCTTCCAAAACTGATATTTATTGAAAATGTCAAAGATCCTATAGTGTATCAAAATTTTTTAAAATTAAAACAATTTGAAGATTTAAGTAACATTTTAGTTGAGAAAGAATCTTTTCTAATCGATACGAGCATGTTTATTTTTGTAATTGATAGATTTTACTAGGCAAGGATATTTCTTATGTTCAGTTAATAAATAAGTAACTTGCTCTCGGTATCAAGATTCTGTCACGTAGATGATATAACATTAGGTTAAATTGTAATTTATGTCATTTGCAATTTACGGGTATTTATAAATTGCGTATTTCATGTGCCTTATTTGCTTTCTATATAAAATTGTAAATGGAATTCTGTCTCGAATTCTATCACAAATTAGATTGTTTAAAGTGGGCTGAACGAGATGTCGAATAACTTCGTTTGAAAGCGACAGATTCTTAAGTGACAAGTCGCCAATTCGAACGCACGTATCCTGTATTTATATTTAAAAAAAATTGTAATCTTTAGCAAGGGGCAACAGCCTTACTAACAGGTAGCGGCTATTCAGAGAAAATAAATTCGATGATACACATCAAAGTTGCCGGCGCAGCCAGAAAGACTTCTACGGTTGCAATATTGCAACACGGAAAGTAGAAAGAACTTACAGTGCTATATTCTCTTATGAAAACTCATGATGTCACTGAAGAAAGTAAGAAAATTACTAACTCTATTCTACCAAAATAAATTACGTTCGAAATCGAACACCGACGAAGAATAAGAAGTGTATGACACAATACAAGAAGAAATGTCGCTTCTTAATCGAAATGGCTCTTGGTTAATTTATTTCGTTCGAATTTACACAAGTTTTTCTTTTTCTCAATATTACAAACAAGACGATTTCATAGAAGATAGATTATAAAACATGGATTATACAGAAGAAAGTATTCGTATCTTTATTGTCTTATAATTAGATTGAGATGACATTTTGGTAGAATCACCGAGTATTTTCCTTATACAATGAATGTGTCTTCGTAGTTATGCCATCCTTATATAGATCTGAAATTAAATACAAAAAAAATTGAAAAATTCTCTTGTAAAATAAAATTCACGAAGATAAAATTTATTCAAAATTTAAAATATAAGACTTGAGAAATTATATTGTACAACATATAATAAATATTTAAAATATACATAAAACATTATTTTACTTAGTAATTTACGTTACTGAATGTTCAAACGAGTTACATTAGAAGTGCACATTTTAGGAGATAAATACTTCTAATATAATAACTAAATCAACCAAAATTTACCAGCAGGTCTATTCTGTAATTTTTAACGACAGTTTCGCTATTGTTGCGATTACACATATTATATCTGCCCAACGACATTACAATGATAACGAAACTATTGTGAAAAGTTACGGAATAGACTTGCGGAACATATTTTTTTTATTTGTTTATTTTTAATAATAAAGATATTCACTACAAAGTTTTATAAAAAATTATGCATTTTAAGCCGTATATGTTACAGCATATTTTTACACATTTTATTTATATGAAAAATATTTACATTTTTTTGTTTATTCCTTACATTGTTTTCTAATTTAGATTAACGATTAATTTTTTCTAAAATGGTAAATATGATATTTAAAGTAAATTAAATTTATCAAACAATAAGAGATAATAATTCCCAGAATCAAAATCATTCCCATTACAAACAAAAATGCCTTTATGTTTGCGATTATTGATGTAATGATAGCAAGCAAATATTAGATTTGGATCGGATTCTCGTCAGAACTACAATTGTGGATTGAAAAATTTGTGTGGAGTATATACCCTTGTGAAAGTGAATCATCAGTTAAATTATGAGAACAGTGACAACCAATAGCACGACGCATTCTAATATCAAAAGTAGTGATTGGTCTGAAAGAAGAAATCTAAAATTTTTAGTAAAGATAAACATAGGACAAGGGATTCGGTAGGGAAAGGTAGAACACAGTGTAATAGATTTTTTTTTGGTCCTTCTTTTTAGTGTAAAAGAATGTTTGAATTCTTATGAAATGAATATGTTCCTATTTCAACAAGGAACAATTTTTTCAAATTTTAATCTTTGCAAACAATAGAGAAATAGCTATTGTTACATTGTAGCCCATGTATAGGGCACTATGTAACAAATGGGGTACTATGTGACAATAGGAATTTCTCTATTGTTTGCAAAAATCAAAATTTGGAAAGTTACCAATTGTTCTTTGTTAAACTGAGAACATATTCATTTCATAAGAATTTAAATATTCTTTTATACTAAAAAGGAGGAACAAAAAAAATCTATTACAATGTACCCCATTTGTCACATTCTGCTCTATATATGAGGCATGTGACAGGCCTGGGGCAGTATGTGACAGGTCTAAGGTTGGATGTTACAAGGCTAAAAAAAATCCTTTTAATACATTTATTATTGTATTTTTAAAATTGACACAATATAAAACAAAAAAATTTTTTTTTAATTGTTCTAATATTAAAAATAAAGTTTTATTGGCAGACATATAAACACAGCCAACAAGTATAAGAAATCAATAATATAACGAGCTCGTATTAAATTTAGATTATGAATCTTTTTCTGTACCTGAATAAAAAATATATTAAAATAAAATATTAAAAGATTAAAATACAAAATCAAAATAAAATATCTTTCTAACTTATAAAAATAATCAACAAAATCAAATTTTTACAGAACCTTTTTAGATTAAACATATTAAAAGCTTCTTTGGCTTACTATCATTATCTTATTAACGAGCTATATTGACATTGCGTAAAGACATTGCATTTATTACTGGCTTTTTATAGCTTTTCTCACCCTCATCATGGAATCTATTTGTCTTTTTTGTCTGTGTCGAACCATGTTTAACTAATAATCGATAGAAAACAATGGTAAAAGAGCAAATAAGAATGATATTTTTTCATTATATTTGAGTCAAACGTACGTCGTGAAATAAGAATGATAAACAAAAATAAACATGTCACATTGTACTCCAAAAGAATTACTGTCACATACTGCCCCAAGGATATCTTTTCCACTTAACTTCACCTGGACAGTGATACAAACCTTGCATTAACATATTCATAGTCTTAAATAAATCTCTAAACATAGCACACCTTACAACAGATTGTATATACTTGTGTCATCAAAAGAAATGCCTTATCTTGAGAAACAAAACTATAAACTGAAAAACAAATTTTCGATCTGGTCGAATTTCTTCATATTATTCCCGTAGCTATGATTAAGTAACTCTTTTTGTTACGCCTTTTTTTGTATGCATCAACATTCGGCTGCGCTCACTGCGTTTTGAAAAAAAGTCGCTGTCACAATGTGTCCCATCTTTCGAACTATATCGGACTGGATCCATTTAGATAGGAACAAGTCTTGAAACTCGTTTTTCTGATAAAATAGTATTGAAGTTGAGCAATATTCTTGAAATTCTTAAGAATTTTTCTTTCTTTCCCAAGGATCTAGTATCTACTCGTTTGCATACCAATCCTTATTCTGTTTATATATTTTTTAAAACTTTAGATTTTTGCTTTCAAAAAATTATTGTATTGATATTAGGTATATTAGAAATTGCGTCATGTTATTAGTTGTATTCTAACAAAGTTCAAACTATATATTATATATGTATATATGTATATAGAGTAATTGTAGAACCTGTAACAATCATTGCTAGATCTTAATGTTGATATTTTGTTGTATGATTTCATATATATTTTCAAGTTATTGAGACGCGAAATTGCGCGTCGAATAAATTTTCGTTTTGAAATACAGTTCTAAGTTTAACAAGAATAGTAATATCATGATATTAAATTGATAATCAATTTAATGATAAATAATATATAAACTACGCAGTAAGGTACATTCGAATATAATAAAATAATTTAGCGTTTTAAAAACTATCACTTTCAGTTTACGCATTTTATTTATAGAAATGAATGTACTGATATAATAATATGCATACATATTAAAGGAGAAAATGTCTCGACCATTTCTGACTCCAACTGTACGTATACGATTCGCAACAGAACGAAGAGAACGGAATAGCGTGGCTCGAACGCGACAAACGAAGGAGAGAGCAGAGTCTGGTACAAGAAGGGAGTAGACTCCAATTACGACGTTTAGGGGTGGCGCAGGCACGAAGGGGCATCCGTGAAGCCAACCCCAGGGCCCCGAGGCTGTTCCCGATTTTCAGATAGAAAGGAAGCGACAGTCGGCAGGCAGCAGCCGCCTTGCTCGATCTCGCAGCTCGAGCTCGAGCTCGTTAGATTTTCCCTGTTCCCTTATATCCACGTTATCCGCGTATCAGCACGATCCGCTCCTTTTTTCGCGACTGTCTGTGCCGTTTTGCATCCCGCTAATATAACGTGAATCTCGCTACGCTGGTCGTGTCTTCGGGAAGACACGTACCTTCATTTTTATCTGCCTCCGAGTCATGTCGGTACCCGATATATGCGCTTACATCACATATGCTGCTCGATTTTACTTACTTGCGTATACAGACTGAGAAATATAAGATTATCATGATTTTAACTAGAAATTGGCTGCGATGTTTCTACACACATTGCAATAATCAACTATTCAGTGAATTGTAATTATTGCGCGTGTGTATGTAAAAATGAATTGAGCTAGATTTTCTAAGAGAACGACTATGACAATGAATAGAATTTTATTTTTAAGTACTCTTGATTATTATCAGCAACGCGTAAAAAATATAATAAATTCTTCTATCAGTCTGAAACAAAATCCGATTGATTTCTATGCAATTTTCAACGTACGCGAGTTTCATCTCGTGTGCTTATATTTTCAGTTTTCAGTTGTTTGAACGGGTAAAGAGAAGAATCGGAGGGCGGCGTACGGTAGATTTTCCATCGTTGGTTTGGCAAAAATCGATGGACCTGGCAATAGCAGATATCATTTCATGCTTCATCCACTATCCGGCGTTTTGCATGTAAAACGAAAAGTGCGGAAGCGCGTCGTCGCGCCGTTCATATACGACCGCTCGATCTTTGCCATTATTTTACATATGGACTAGGTTATCGATACTTGTCGGTCCTCTCGATATTACGCTGTATCTATCCGCTTCATCATAGGTCTCCTCTCGTCTCGCTCGTCTCGCTCGAGACGATAAAGACGAGATGATCGACATAGTTGGGGATCGCGTTACAAGATCTCGGCGGCGGCGACGCGTCGTCGTCAACTGCGAGATGAGGACGTTGTGCAGCGTGGTCTGAGAACGAGAGAGAGAGAGAGAGAGAGAGAGAGAGAGAGAGAG
>QKQZ01051333.1:10527-21904 GCA_003595255.1 Solenopsis fugax
GAGAGAGAGAGAGAGAGAGAGAGAGAGAGCTCCTTGAGAGTACCATCTCGACGGATCTCGATCCCCGCTAAATTGGGCTACTCGTTTAAATTTGCATTATCCAAACGTCGGCACGGTTCCGCCATCCTTCCGCCATTTCTCGCGCCGATCGATGCGCGAGATTAAGATAAAGAGATTCGCAAACCTACACAGGGTACACAGGGTCGCCCGGCGAGATAATCAGCTTTCGCGTGAAAGACGGAAAGTCGATTGGCGGAACGCGACAGTTCGACGCATCTATCATAATATTCAGATCCGAATCGCGGAATGAGACCTTAAACTTACTTCTAGTTAAAATTTCCGGAGGATGAAATATTGCCAATCGATAATCTCGCCATCGATATGTGCGCTCGTTTTTTGCTAATCCCGTTTCCCATATAGAAATATGCTCTTTGACAAATGCCTTACATAATATTTCAGACGTACATCTCTTTTAAAATGAAGAGAACATAATTTTTATTGCAGATTTTGATAACGTAAAAAAATAAGAAACTTGTGTTAAACATTTTTTCTAAGAAAAAAAAAAATATATATATATACTTCCATTAATCTTTTATTTAAGCTTATTTTTTTATCATATGTATTTTTAAGATTATTTTAATGAAGGAATTATAAAAAAAGATTTGAGATAAGAGTTTCTTTTTTTACATATAATCAAAATCTGCAATAAAAAGTACATGTCATTTAGAAAATTCAACATCCTGTCTAGATAATCCATTTTGGAATTGAAAATTGAAAATATCATCATTTTATAGAGCGTACTCGTTTTACTTATCAAAATTTTTAGGATTTTTGACAAAAATCACTTCCCTTTATTTTAAAAGAGATGGTCTAAGATACCCTGTATATTATATGTATATATTTTATATATTATATTATAATATATTATAATATAATATATTTTATGTATGTTATATAATAAAAGATTATTATATTATATATTATATATTAAATAAAAAATGGCATTATACCTACCGTGATATTTAATTTAATTTTTGTTTCACGAGCCTTTTGCTCAAAATTAATTTGCACACGTCCGTTGCAGTGTGCGTTTTGACATGTCGCTCCGTTCATTAGGCAACACCAAAAAAGCATAATTATTCCTCGTTTATTAGCTCTTTCTAGCCGCTTTTAACGTCGCTGTCGTGTCACGCGACGTGCAGCAAATCCGTAAATAATAATCGAATTGCCGCCGCTGTTTTTGACGCATTAACGAACGCAGTCGTAAACTTTCATCGAATCACTGCTGCCTCCGACCGTTTGTCCCTCGTCTCGGCACGTGGACCCTCCCCGCGAGAAATAAAGTTATTACGTTCCCGTGACTTTTATCCCCGCCTCTCCTTCCTTTTTCTGCGTCTGCGAGCCGCATTCTCGATCTCGGGCGAGCGTCGTTATTATTCGCGTGTCACAGCCCGCGGACTTTTTACCTCTCTTTCGCGAGGCTCAGCGATGTATCCTACTTATTCGAACTTGCGTTGTTCCTTGCAGCGGAAAGCATCTTGGCGTCTTATTGCTCCGTTTCGACGCCGTATACTTTTTTTTCCTGTATACCCAATTCAATAAGAACAACGCCGATGCAGCTGAAATTGCATTACGCTTGGGGATGAAAAACGACGAGAGACGCGAAGGGTAGGGAAAGGATACAGCGAGGTGAACTACGAAAAACGCGATTCTCGATAAATCTTCCTTTTGCCTTCTTAGAAATATCACGTTCTCGTGACAGAATTATGCTATTTAATAAAGAGCTGCGAGGAATGATCTATCGAGCGATATTATTTTTAAATAATAAAAATGCGTGCATGCAAAATAACTTCGTATTATTAATTTAATTAAATACAAAACGTGTATAGAACTTATCAACCTACTTTCTTCGTTACTCCATTTTATTTATCATCTTTTAAAAATATTTATTATGGATGTCATTATTTTCTTAGCTTCTTCCATCGTCTCTTTGAATCTTAAATCGAGATTAAAAAAACGTACGAGATGCAATTTAGATTCTCGGAGATTCTCATTAATTACGCGCGATCATCGATGCAAAGAATAAAAAAGATGAAAAACAAATAAGGTATTTAATTGCTCTCATCATATTCAATTTTTCCTCATTAAATTTTCTTAATTTTTTTATTCATGTTCTTTTAATATAATTTACTTTCATTTGTTATTCTCATTATTATTTTAGTTTATGAAAATAAAAATTTACTTGTGAAAATAATATAAATGAAATTTATATTATTATATGAAAATCTAAATTTAAGGAGACAAACTCAAGTTTTTTGTTTACATAATTCTACAGCTGTGCATAGAAATTTGATTTTCAACACGGATATCTATTAAATCCGCGCATCATCTATCAAAATTTATCGCGTGTCTTATTAAATCGGCAGTACACTTCGTGTTGCATAAATTTGGTTATGTTAAGACCAAGATCGCTTTGATAACCGCAATTCGTTGCTGCATGGGGTCATGTAACTTTTGCATGAATGACTCCCGCAAGTGTAGCAGCGGTATCGTGAACTATTAATGAAATGTATTTATGCGGGGGAAGTAACGGCCGTTTCGCGTAATAGCGGATGTACGTTGACGTTGCTATTTGCTCGTTAATTAGTTAAATGCACATGCCGAACTTTCGCGGGCGATCGCGCGTTCAGCGACAACGTGTGCCGCGCATTATGATCCGGATGTGAAAATGTTGGTACAGCGAGTTACGATGACAGTTTATTAACGCCACCGCAATTAACAAATCGCGCAAGTGACAGGAGACGTGCAAAATTTCTCATTTGGCTTTCAACGAATAAAAGAAAGAAATGGAACAAAACGAATAAAAATCTTGCCTCTGTAATACACGATAATAATAATTTCTCTCTCTTTAATTTTTTTTCTATTATATATATAAAAATGTAGGTGAAACGCAAGCGGTGCCCTCGTAATTCTTTCGCGTGTCGCCATATTTCGCGCTAACTTGTAGAAATATTTCTGAGAGACGGCACATTTTCTCATACCGAATCTCTCCTCGTGCCAGAAGGCCATGTAACTTTTTGCTGTTTCTTCTTGGCGTTATTCGCCATTTCCCTCGACACTTCCCTTCCACGTCCGCGGTCGAGGACTTCTCGTTTCTATCGCATGGGAAACGTAATAGCGATTATTTTATGAGACCTCGTTAGCGTACTCTCCGCGCAATCTTCTCGCGAATGAGATTACGGATAATTGTGTCAACTAATACCACGTTATTAAAAGCAAAATCTATTTACTGCTTAATTCCATGCTTTTTCTTCTAAATTTGTAGTTGTAATAAATATTTCAAAAATGCGAATTGAAGCTAGTAAAGTTTATTAGTGTCTATTATAATTTCGAAAAAAAGTGAGATAATATTCGCTGCTTAGCTTAATAAGAGCTTAATGACTATTAATTAAAATCTTGTTGTGCAACGCTGCCTTTGTCTGCGCGACCGGTATGCTTGACAAGAGAATCGTATTAGAATTTATTTTAATTGGGATAACTGGATTATAACAAGCATCAGGAATGTTGATACCATTCTTAGGGTACGAAAATATAAAGAGATTATTTTTTTATGAAAGTATCTTATGTTACGTAACATTTTTCCAAGTAGTAACAACATCTTCTTATATAATAATTAACGACAAATAAAGAAGTTACTTTCGCAGAAGAAGATTGAAAAACGTTTTTATGGTCCTTATTTAATATTTTTGTAAAATATGGATAAAGTATTTTGCATATCTCACACAATTAAATGATTTATTTTATTAGAATTTTTGTTGTAAAATGTTTTTCAACGTAAAGCCCGGCTTCAAATTTATCGGAGAATTTATCGGCAATGTTGAAGACCGGGTGTCTGTAACAGAAACTGCATATATACATCCGACATACGCGGTGAGACGTAGGACAGCTTATGAAGTGAAATGTACGTTTGGGAACTACAAATTTCCTCGAAAACTGCTACCTGTAACTTAGCGGGTTATGTTTAATGAAATGAAAACGTATATTACAAGGATAATGGTCACCTCGTATATGTACCGAGCCCGGTGTTATATTTCTAACGGATATAACCAATGCATATATCACTAATTCCGAGTGTATAATCTTAATCCGGCAGAGAATGAATAATGATTTTTGCGCGGCGTATTACATTATTCATATGCATAATCCGCTTTCCGTATTCCGCAATAACAAACTGTATTTTCTCAACAGAAAATACGGCTATGTCAACCTCACGATCGTATATATATGGATTTTCTATTCTTATTTTTTCTTCCCGTCATATAAAACAAATAATATTTGTTTTCAATTGTAAAAGTGAGAATATTTAATGCTTACAATTTATGATAAATAATTAGATTTTATATTTTCGCTCTACCACGCTTCCAGTGTAACATGATTGTTTGGAGAAATCGTTATTTCAATTAGGATCCTAAGTGTCATCGGCGACGAACAAAATACACACAATTTCTCTCTGCTCTTCTCTCTCCCTCGCTCTCATAATAAACATCAATATCTAAATGCAAAGCACATGATGAAGGCGTGACATCTTCAGGAAACAATAGTATACCGTCGAGCGTGCGAACCAGCAAGGGGATGACTCGGAGTCGACGGAATGCAATTGACACGAGAGCCACTTTGGTAATGAACTTACGGGGAAACATGCTGATTAACCGGAGCAGGACAATTCCTCGCAAACCGATATAGTAAAGCAGAGTTGCTCTTTGCCCCGCGCGTTAAATGCGTTTAATTGCAGTTTGCAGCGGCAGTTCCGCTATTCTATCACAAACATCGGCGACTGCGCCGGTTTAACATAAGGAAAGTTTATTTTACCGCCGGTATAGCGGTGCGATCCGTGTTTGCCTTCTGCATATTTATTATTTACGCGGACACATCGGGTATACCATGCGTAGCAACTTCGGTCGTGTTCCGCGGGGATTCGTGTAAAAACGTCCCCTCGGGGACGAGTCGCTCTTTTTTTTTAGGGTAATGAAACGTTTTTTTAAAATTCGCGGTTCACACTTTAGCGGTCCCGAGATAAAGTTTCTTCACAAAGGGAAACCGCGTACCTCCCATTGTGTCCCGGAAGGATGTTAGGGTTCCCGCAAAAAACCATTCTCCGGAGAGACACCCCCTTTTTACGAAGTCTGAAACCCACTTTCCGTGCCTCAATCAAAAATTTCCGTTAGCCGTCCCGTCCGAGAGGACTTGGAGAACTTTATGGGAACTTCACATGCCTGCAGTGTAGTCCCGAGAGATTATTACAAGAATAGTTTTTTTTTTTTTTCCAGTGAAAGACATTCTCCAGAGCAATGTCTTGTCTACGTTACGGGACGTTCCAGAACGTCTGCGCTTTCTTTCACGTGGTTTAAATAAATAATATACTTTTTATGAAGCGCACAAAAAATGTTTTTTTACATATATCTCATGTCCAGAAATTATATATATATACATCGATAAATTGTTTGTTACCTTCAATCTCATATTGAAATGAGTATAAATTGGACAAATCAATAAATAAATTTCCCCATGTCGGGACATAATTAAGTTATAAACCCGAAAGAGTCGAATTTTGTTTCGAAATAAATTCATTTATAATTACGTAGATGCGCATTGTATCCAATATAACGGTTTTGCTAAAATTTAATTTCAATTTGTATCGCTTCATTATTCACTTCTTTCAAGTTTTCCTTATTTTTCCAATAATTACATTCCATTAAAAGTAGCGTGTGTTCTAAACAATCAAATTCTATTTTTACTAAATTCTTCTATATATCTTTCAACGCGTCTTTTTACAAAATATATTTTTATACACGAAGTCTTATATATTAACTTGGAATTGTTTATATCACATTTTTTTGTAAAAGTTTATTTAGGATGATTTTTACATTTCAGTTAAAAGCCATTGTTATTAATTATCATACGCCATTGATTTGTTAAAAATATTGTGTATATAGATTTATTCAGTATTATCTGAAGAAAGTAAGGAAAAACGAAAAAAATATTAAACAAACAGAAGAAGCATATTGAGTATTATCATAAGCGTATTTCTGAAGAATGAAGATATCAATAATAAAACGCTTTTCAGTTGAGGATTTTCGATGGAATTGTATATTATTCAAAGGTTCATAAAAAATAAATTATCAGAAAAAACGAAATATAAAATATTCATAGCGATTTAAAGCAAGGTTAAGTCGCTATAAAGTCATTTATATTTATATTTATTTATTCAGAAATATTAAAAATATTTCGTTTTTATTTGTTTATTATATAAATATAAAAATTATATGCATGACATAGTTTTCAATAAAATTAAAAATAAATATTTGTAGAAACATGATATAAATTATTTATATTGCGTAAACATAAAGATATTAATAGCTTATACCTTTTAATTCACACTTTATTCAAAAATTCATTATTATTTCGAATTTATAATACACTTTCTTATCATATTTAATTGAGACTTTATAATGCAAATCATCACCATCTGAGGTAATTTCTGCAGCTAATTTTAACAGATCGGTACTATGAATATATGAATTATAATTTGTATTGCACAATTCGATCTCGGGTTCTTCGAATGAAAAGTAGATGGCTTGTGGATTAATGAAAAAATTTGCTGTGACGTGAGCTTAATTTTCTCACTGCTGGGATGTAAAAATCACCCCGGGGGACTATTCTCCAATTACCCTGGTAAAAACTTTTCACAGAATATTTCATATAATTTTTCGGAATTTCTCTGCATAATTTATAACTTTCTCATTATTTCTCATATTTCTTATACGATTTGGAAAACTTTTTAGAAATGCCTATGAATATTTATAATTCCTGATAAAGTCTAAAAATTTTAATGTTTTTTTCAAAAATTGTACTATGAGAAATCTTAGAATATTTTAGAATTTACATACATGAAAAATTTTAAGAAAAGATGTAGATTTTTCTGAAAAGTGTCCTAATTCGTATAAAAATTCTGAGAAAAATTTTCATCAAGGTAAATAAAGATTTCTAAATATTTTTTATTGCTGTGCTTAATTAATTAAATACGAGTGTCTTGCATGCAGTGATGCAGTCATCTTCCGGTAATGGCGATTCGGGCTTTCTACGCTAAAAGCGGAACGAGGATACTCGTTCGTGATCTTTGTCCTTTTTCTTCGACGTATTGCTCTCGGCAAAGTTTGCCGAGGATTCGACGGCGGCGGCGGCGGCAAGCACTAAGTTCCTCTTGTTCCTATCGGAAGCTTCCGAGTTTCGAGTACACGGCGTAGTTTAAGCCGTAGCATCGATTTCCCCATTTGTGCTTTGATACGGTCACTACACGAATTCGACGCCGTCTGGCCATTTGTAATCCTATCCGTGTAACATACACGTCCGACGCGGTGCGCGTATATCTCGCATTCGATCGCGTAATTACGAACTTCAAAACGTATTGCTTGTCAGATCGAGGAGGATTTATAGCGTATAAAATACACGATATATACACCATGACGGCAACCGGCGGAAATAATCCGTGCTAATAAATAAACGCGCGCGCATCAAAGAAGGGAGAACGCATGACTAAGCCTCTATGGTAAAAATTTTAGAATTACCATTCTGCGCGATCGTTCGAGAAAAATGGAGAAAATTTTAAAGCCCGTCTTGTTTCCCCGAAACGTATACCTTTTCGCTGGCGTAATTATAATTTTACTGATTTTTATAAACCTGACGAGATCAAGGGATTGAAATATTTAGCGATCCCAGGCTGTTATTACCGAGGGTTGAATTTTAACGAAATACCACATTATGATTATAATGCGTCGCGTCATATAGTTTTTCGCTTTAACAACGTGTTCTCTATGCTCCAAGTGGAGTGAGGAGCGGGCTCGTAAAGCGTCGGATTTAATCCGCGTACGTGTAAACGATTAAATAAGATTTACCAGCGGTGCGGTCGAAAAATCATTCGGGTCGCTGCACGCGCCGTTCCGCGCCGCGTAACGCCGAGCCGGCAATATCGGGGCTTTTAATTGAAAACGCGTGTTACCGTGTTTTCCAGGGATTTCCCGGATTCCGGAATAATAACGCGGCTCATCGGCGCCCGATAATTATTTCGCACTCGACCCGGTTATCGGCTCGAAAATTCGCGCTAATTCCGCACGCGTGGCCCTCTCCACAAATGACGCTCGCTCCATTGGTCGAGGCCTCGTTAACCCGGAAATTGCGTTTCGAAACGCCGCTCTAACATCCCCTGCCCGCCCATCCGCCGCGCCGCTCCAGAACGACAATTGTCGGCGACGTAGAAAGGAAGGGTTAATCTGATAGCTCGCGAGCTCTCTCCGAAAAGCATACGGTGTAATCGTAATCGCGCGGCTCCCAGCAATGTTCCTCTGCTAATTGTGTCTCTTCAAAAACGTTTCTTGTGCGGCATGATAAAGAAAATTATTAAATGCTTCAAATACAGCTCGATTCGCTAGAAAATTTAAGAATGTATTACACGTACAATCCTAAAGTATTATAAATTATAAATTTTTAATATTTAATATTTTTACTGTAAATATAAACGATATACACATGAAAGTTGCGTGAATAACATTATATTTTTATTTAATAACACATTTTTATTGATTATTTTAATTTACTTGTAATAAAAAAATTAAATTATTTTGTAGAAAATAATAACAAACATCTCAATTCTTTTTGTATAAGTATTTTAAGTATACAAAATGATTTGTGTAAAATTTCATTGCGATTCTAAGCTTAGTTGTCCTGTAAATAAATAATTTCGTAAGTACAGACTGTATAGATTTTATATCAAGCAAATATTGTGACGACTTGATAGCTGTAAGCGCCATATTCGTCTAAGAAATGGCAAAAAAGATCTGAATTAAAAAACTTTTTTTCGTTCTTTGCACAAAGTCCTTACTGCAGACATATATTAATGCGTATACTATTTATTATTAAATTGTCTTTCAATTTAATAACATAACATTTACTATTTCTTGTTCAACTTTGAACTGTGATTTAAGACCGATAATTTATTCGGCGCGTAATTTCGTGAACATAAAAAGGTAGAGGAAAAAGTAGTATTATGGCTATTGTAAATTATTATAGGTGATTTGCTTATGGAATTATTATTTAGTGGCCCGCCGTTACGTAGTGACACTAATATGCCAATAATATGCATGATAGCTGCGATTACACTGGTCGGCAAAATATGACCTTCTTTCAGGTTTGGAAATACTAAAAATGGTTTCTAGTAGATTTTTCAATGCTGCTTACGAATCCGTAAAAATTGCTTAGCACGTCAGGATTATGAGAAAATCGCAGATAAATTTGCGAAAAATATCATTTTTGACGTTCTTGCATCAGTCATATCTCTTAATAAAGACGTTATCAGAGATAGCCTGTCCCGGCTTTTTTCGAGGGAACCGTCAAAATTCCCGTACACAATAATACCGCCGGTACATCCATTTTCGAAATTGGTACTACGTAGCACATCTATTTTACAACACTGCTAATAAAACGGTTCAAGTCTAAATCACGTGGTGGGAGTATTATTACATTTATTGTAAATCATAAAATTGAATAAATAACACAGTTGTATATAAACCTTTGTGGACTTGAATAAACAAAGTGTTTTCCGATGTATTTTTGGTCACTAAAAACAAATCCAGCGGCGAAATTGGTACATTATAAATCAGTTCATGAGTAAATCAATTCATATATACAATTAACATATAAAAAAAATGTGCCATAATAAATATAAATTCATATTTTAGATAAAAGATAGCACTTTAAAGTGGCGTAAATGAAATTGAAAAAAATGTATTTCGGCTACAAAAAAAAAGTAAATGTGGCGAAATTCTCGGAAGTCTGACGTGATAAGCCAGTTTCGCCGCTGAATTCGTTTTCGGCGACCAAAAGTTCATCGGAAAACACTTCGTTTATTCAGATCCCAAAGAAGATCTATTTTTGTATAATTGTATTATTTATTGATTAGAATGCAAATTTTTAATAAACGGATGTAACGTTATAAAAGACACTTGAAATATTGAAGTCACAGACGACCGGGAGAGTTTCCGAGTCTACGGTTAACGACGTTAATGAAGTGCACTTAGACTCCGTGGATTACGTCGGACACGCACAGATATTCCACCGAGATACTTTGCGACCTCGCGGAGCTTAAAAGCCACCGTAAGTTCGGCGTCGCGCCGAAAAGCTTCCCGTCGTTGCTTATTTAAATTTTCATGGTCCTAACTGCAGTAAAAATACTTCCTTACCAACGGCTTAACTCTTAAAGATATGTACCCGGCGCCGGATCGATACCGGCCAGGTACATATTTATGAGCGTAATACTGAATTATTGCGAGATTCCTTGAGAACTCAGTTACGAGCTCTAAAGTCTGCGCGGCGGCGATGACTAAAATAGTTAAAGCCGTGGCTTATGAAAAAAAGAAGCCGAGAGAAGAAAAACTCTGCGCGATAACTACGATAACCACTAATTACGTATAACTTAAAATAAAAATATAATTAAAATATTTCTCGCATTATTAGTTTTGAAATTATATACGATAAAATTCTTTATAAAATTATAATAGATTTTAACACTCACATATTAGATACACAAGGTAATCTGTGATAGTATTATCGTGCGCAAAATAATAATGTAGAAATGTCGATTGATAACGTTTTTCTAAATAAAGCTTCCCTCGCACTTTATTCCATTCACTTCAAATCGACTGAATCTTTCTCGAAGAAAACCGACGTATTAGGAAGTTCCTTACGTACAAGTTTAACGAACCCCTCGGAGGTTCCCTCCGCATCTTTTTCATCTTTTTTTTTTAATAGGCTCGCCGATACGAGGGATACGCACGGCTACGCGATTAGGCGACCCTCCCGTACGCTTCGGCGATCACGCACGGACGGTAGTGCTGCTTAATCTCGCGGGGATAAATAAGAGATCGTGCACGGGAGAGGAACAGGTCGCGAACAGGGAGTTAGGCGACGTGCTCCGGCCCTCCTCGTCTCGGATCGAAACGAGCGTCACGTTTCCACGCTCCACGTCCCGAGAATTCGGGCCATTACCAGCCAGAGATAGAACACGGACAAGCCAAAAAGAACGCTGGATTTACTACGTCCCGGCAGATGGCTATCCTTTTTTTCCCTTCCGGATCGGCCTACCGAGAATAAAACTAAGCGGAAACGCGCGTTTCCCTTGTCTCTATCATTGCCGTCGTCATTGTGTCGGGCACATTGGATTACCGCAGAAAATGTGGCAATGGGCTGAGCGAATCCTATTATCGCTGTAGGATGGTTGAGTGGAATGTCAGGAAACACTCAGAGGGCGGCGAAGATGGGGAAAAGG
>QKQZ01051334.1:0-14431 GCA_003595255.1 Solenopsis fugax
CTTGACAGCCCGTGACCGCCGCATTTAGTTGAATGAACTAATATTTTTTTAAGTCAACAAATTGTTTTTCTCAGTGTATGTAGAGGAAGTTGATGTTTCAAATCTCCCACAGAATTTCTCCTTAAAATGTTGCACGGAAACAAGTTTCGAGACAATTGTCATTTAAGAATTAAACTCTCTCGAGCAATTTCCCGTGGCCAGTCGCTTAGAATTCGCTTATGATGCGAACTTGCGGTACGTCGACCCGCCGCCGCACAGCCCCGCAACTTACGTCGCGAACAATAACTTCGATCTTCGCGCGACGATGCGCGCGGCTCGAGATCATCGGCATAGAACTCCGGCTGCCTGGTAATTTTGCGTAAACGATAAATCCTCGGAGTTATGCATTCGAGCGGACGGGATGACGTTTACGATATACGGCCGTGCTCGCGTCACGCTCGAAACAAAGCGGTCGCTTTTTAGGAATATGAAATCCGCGATCCGCATCAGCTCCGGGAATCTCTCCGTGGAAAGAACAGCCAAGGCGGATGCTAAAGCGAAAGTGTTGCAGTAATGGAGCACCTATTTGCAGCATCTGCACGCGGCCCCTCCTGTTCCGCGCACACAAACAACCCCCCACCTGTATATTTTCCTATATTAAAAAGTAACAATCCAGTTTTCTCTCTTTCTCCGTCTCTCATTGGCACGGATCGGGCACGTACGGGACGTCTCGGGGTCTATAATCGAACGGAGTGGTAAATAAGGGCAACGTGTAGGAAGGTAGGGCAATTACGAAATCGCTACCGCGACCGTCAATTTCAGATTCTCGTCGTGGCGGGACCCGGGACCGTCGTCGTCGTCGTCGGGACGACGTTATTACCTCGTCTCGACCGCCGATGCGCTGCGCGAGCGAGCGAACGAGCGAGCGACTCGGCCGAGCCGACTAATATTTTTCTAATGCCCTCCTCGCGCGTAAGAAACGGGCTGCCCGTAGCGACAGGAAACGGCGGTCGGCGGATGCGATTAAATCCAGGAGTAAATAAATGGCGAACGATCGCTCGCTCTCGCTCGATCGCGCGCCCTCTCCTTCTCTCGAAGGAGAGTGTTAAGAGGGGCTTCCCTGCTGGGAAATCGAGGGCCCCGCAGTGATGTATTTACGTAGTCTTCGGGCCCTAAGCGTAACCCTTTCCCCCGGGCCTCGTTACTTATTTATACAGGGTGCAATCCGTGTCACATCTTTACTGCTTTTAAATGCTTGCTTGGCGAAGAATATAGGGCAAGGTGGTGTCATTTTGAACTCTTAGCATATGTAATTTTTATTCTTTGAACACAAAGTGCAATCAATTGAATTCTAGTGTAATCAGAAAATTTGTTAGAAATCTGAATTATTTGACACGTGAATGTGAAGAAAAAAATTATTATCGATGTAATCAAAGTCGTGATTTATTCGAAAATGTAAACCGCAATAATACAGTAATAAAAGAAATTATTTGATTCAAACAAATATAATAATAATATTATTCAGATAACTTATTTACAAATGAATTACAAGTTAATATTACTTGTTTGAATAGTACCCAACAAACGAAAATGAATTCATTTCAATATTTTCGAATTCGCGATTCAGATTTTTCGAATTTATTTGAATCCAAAGATATAATTATGACATGGATATGAATACATCCGAATTCAACATGACAAATAACTCATTTATTATTTTAATTCATTTGAATTAAAAAATGATATAATGGGAATCCATCTGATTTTAAAATAATGAATAGCTCATTTCGTATTTCAATTTATTTAAATCCAATAATAATGTAATGGGGATATGATGAATCCATTCGAGTTCAAAATGATGAATGGCGCATTTCGCATTGCAATTCATTTAAATTCAAAAATACTCCGGGACTCTAAATCGCGAACACGGATAAATAAAAATAAATTGCAATTTTCAATTAATTTAAATTTATTTTCGCTTGCTGGGTACATAATAACATATTTATTTAAATCAAGTAACTTTTTCTCTCATTATACAATAATGAACATAATATGATGCAATTTACATTTTCTATAAATCAGCTTTTTTTTACGCATACATTTCATAATGAATAGAAAAGAAATTAACAAAAAAAGAAATAATATTACAAAACACTGTATTCGAAATTATATTTGTGTATAATTTCAGATTTGTATCGTTCGAAATTGTACTTTTGAACAAAAAGAAAAATTTTCTGTAAAAAAAAAAGAATTTTCCGTACACTTTTACACAGTGAGATTAACAAGAAAATGTTTGTTGATAGACACAATGAGATCAAAATTACTAAACTTAAACTTCAACCTCATTTCGTTCAGAATTGTACCAGTTCAAAATTACATCTTACTTTATTATTATTTATATGCGACAACGTTGAGTCGCTGATAAATAATACTTCAGTTTGCTACGATTCTTCCTTTGTAACTTAATTCACTGAAGAACGAGTGTGCACCACTTGTTCTTTTTAAACGCAAGCCATGTAAAACGCGTGTCACGCATGGCACAAGATTCTTCTCATTAATTTCTTGTCGATGCGCATACGTTACTGCTAGTCATAATCGATGTTACGTGTCGCGCGTACATACAATTACGGCTGTTGGTTGTAATAAATGTACATACATTTTCAGCCGGGAATGTCGGCTGGTGTTTTCCGCCAGCAAATGTTTATGTAGCCGCGCACAGGGCGTCACGATTCATATATCTTTAAGTTATTCCGCGTAAAACCGTATTGCATATAGATGAAAATACCGAGACTTATTTTTACGTGTTATTTTTTTTCATCAAATAATAGATGTTGTTTGAATGATACAACATTTTTAAACAAATGTTTTGTATATGTTGTTTCAATGAAATAACTTTCAGTCAAATAAATAGAAACTAATTTCAATGAAATTTTTCTATGTGTACCAACAATTAATAATAACAATATATCATAAATTTGAGAATTATTATCTCACTTTAATAAAATTATGTTGTTTGATTATTTTAACATTGGAAACATACTAAATATTTTAAAAATTATTTCGCCTTCGTACATAAAATGCATAATTTTTAACGAGAATTTTCACGTTCACACAATGAATTGTAATTCTCGCGAAACGGGAAACTGCATAGAAAAATTCCTTTCCATGTCACGTCTAAGAAGACTTGTGAACCTTGAGACATCATTTGAATACAATGCGGTTGCAATTGCTACCTTCACTCCTGGCAGGGAAAGACTAACAGCAACACGAAGGAAGAAAAGGGTCTAGGTTAATCTGTTCGAAACATGGCCGACGACGACGAAAATTCCACATGGAAAAAGTCAAGCGTCTGTAATTCCTCAAGACACCCGATATAAATTTCAAGAACGAGCGCTAAATAATTTATTAATCATCAGAGTAAAAAAAAATCCATTAAAAAGATAAATATCACTTTCAACCAGTTCAAAAGTAATGAATCTGCAAGTTTAAAAATAATTGTTCTATTTTAGATTCTAACATTTACGACTGATAGCTTGCGTGATAAAAACATCCTGTCGTAAATCAAATAAACACGCAAACTCCTTTAAGACTCGGAACAGGTATACATATCTACATGTGCCAGTCTTGGAAGGAAATTATGCGAATACGTCAGGATTCGTGTAAATCAGGCAGCAATGTAATCCCAAGGTTGCAACACTCCAACCTCCGATAGTTGAACAGCGTTCGAGCTCTAATTAGGGATAATGCAACGCCGACGATTGTAACCGACGCAACATTTCTCATCGACTGCATAATTCATCGCACACTCACGTATCGTCCTACTTCGTATAATAGTTTCACGTTCATTCGGATAGAACAAATTTTCTGAAAAAAAAGATTATCTTCCTTTTTCCTCGAGTATAATCATTCCATTTATTCGCTGCGGTCGAGACAGGTTTTAAGTCTATGACTAATACCTTAATTTCTGGCGTTGTTCCACGAATTTATTACGGTAGCGGCGGATGTAGCATTAATTACGTAACTAAAGCGGAATGGTAATAAAAATGCCTTTGTTGTTGAAATTTACTCCTACGTATACTATCTTTACGGAATATATAAATTTATGTATTCGATAATTATCCACATTATATTAACATCCTAACAAGCGCTGTTGTAATTTTTAATTTTGCAGTAATGCTTCTTTTATGCGTATAAGAAATCGCAATGTAACGCGCTACAATTAATCATCAGTTAAGTGCAGCGATGACTTTTACCAAGTTTCCCTCGAGAAAGGAATGTATTGCATTCGTCAAGCTGTCATTGAATCGTTCTACAACGACTCACTGCGCTGTATAAAAAGATTGGGCACTGCATTCCAAAAGAGTTTGTCGCAGAGCGGTTTTTCCCTCTCTGGGAGATAGGCGTCAGCTGGCGAGAGAAAACGAGCCACCCTCTAGTGTTGCAGGCCGTAAAGAAAAGGGCATCCCTTCGGCCCTTATCCTTTTGTGCGCAATAAAAGAGAGATCCTGAAAGAAGAGCCGAGGGCTAGCTAGCTACGATCCTGCGCACCGGAAATTCGTCCCCTCGCCGCTCTTTACGGCCGATCCCGTCCGTTACCGTCGCTTAATCAGGAATGTATCCCTCGATTCGCCTTATTTTCACGATGCTCGTATCTCTTTGCGATCATTAGGAATTGTCACAGCTAATTCCAACCGTATCAAATATTTCCTACGATTTAGAAAGTAGATGCGGCCTATTTTGTGTATAAACGGATACCGATGTAATATGAAACAACGAGCGTTACCAAATAGTTGTACATTATCATCCTTTCTATTTTTATGTCACAATGTGAGGAATGTAATAAAAAATGACTTATGGTGTATTTTGCTTGACAAACGAGAGAAACGGGGAGAAAGCATGTCATTACAGGCATTGCCTGCATAGATTACGTATCCCCTGCGTAGATTAAGTGCAAGAGAATAGGTTACATATGTAGATTACGTGTAGACGTAAGCTATTGTTGCTCAAGCGATGTGCCGTTTATTGTTTCTGGGCAGATCGGAGTCAGGATGATGAGAGCGGTAAGAGAGAAGAGGACAGCACTACTCCAGCCAGCCACCGTAGAAAGAAATGTCTGGCGGAGATGCAATCCCACGGGGTCATCGGGACGGCGTAATCACCGTGGCGTGTTAATAGATTGAAGCCCGAAGGCTTCGGCATCTTGCCCTCCTTTTCCTTCTCTCTCTCTCTCTCTCTCTCTCTCTCTCTCTCTCTTTCTTCCNNNNCTCTCTCTCTCTACCGTCTCGATTCCCGCAAAAACAGAAGAGCCGTGGAAAGAACGGCCTGAGGATCACGTCTGGCTCCTTCAACTCAACCCAGTGATCTGCAATTCCTCTCCCTCCCCCTCCTTCCGCCAGCCATTCCACGGCTGATCTGTCGAACGTAATGTTTGCGTTCACGCATCGTGATTTAAGAATGTATGGGTCATCTCTCAAACATTTTCAAAAATATAAAAATTTCATAGAATATTCTAATATCTACGGAAAATTTGAGCACAATTCATTTATTGGTTTAAAAGTTATTTAATTTTTTGTTTACTCTTGATTCTTATGTAAAATCGCATTTTGCACTACTTATTTGCAAATTTAATGGGGAAGTAGCATTACTAATTTTTACATATACTAAATAAAACTGTAATAAATATTCGTGAAAAAATTCATTTAGATCGACTTACTCGTTTAAAAGTTATTTATTTAAAACTGAAGCAAAAATGTAGTACTTTTCGCTGCAAAAATCATTATAAATCAAATTTCTTATTATTTTCTTTTTTGCAGCTACACAGAAAAAATTATTATTAAATCAACAATTCATTGTTTTATATATAAGCAAAAATATAAAATCTTCTTGGAAGAATTTGATAATCTTGATCAGACATAATTTGCTTACATGAAGACACAAAATTTCTTTATGTTAGCAAATTATGTCTCTTTGAGATTATAAATACTTCCAAGGAGATTTTATATTCTTGCTTATATATGAAACAATGAATTGTTGATTTGATACTAATTTTTTTTCTGTGTAGTTCAGGTCCAAAATTCGGGCATTCGCGATTAAAATTTTTTGTTGTTAATTAGGAAAACAAAGAATAAACCTAGATAACTTTTAGCTCGTATTGCATAGCCAACACATCCTTAAGGCCATAAATAATTTTCAATCCTTCATTGAAAGAAAAAAAATAAATGAATATATGAATTTAATTAATTACGCTTTTAATCAAAGATAGAAAGTTATTTATGAATACCGGCCTAAAAGCAGCGATGCCTAACTCCTGTTATCCGATAAATTAGTTAATAATAACTTTTGTGCTATATATATTTCTCTTCTCCATATTTTTAGATCGCATTCTAATGCGCGATAAATATGAAATCAATCTAAAACAGTCGTGCAAGTATGCGCACGTTAAACGCGCGGACGATGAAAGGATCGATGCAAGAAATAGCCGATCTGAATTAATTTCATAATCCCGCTACAATCTACGCGATTAGAAAGCGGCGATAATGATAAACGTTCAATACGGCACAAAGTTGATATTTTATTTTGACGAGCGCTCGCTTCCGGGCACTCGGACCTCGAAACTGGAGAACTCTCTTCCCGGCCGGTCGAACGAGAGCGGAAAGTCACCTGAAGCGGATCCTGAAGCGAACGCGCGCGCGCGTGTGCATCGTTTGCCTGCAGCGATACAAATTGGCGCCGTCCGCCGGAGTGCATCGGTGTGTTATGCGCTCTTTATTGCAGCGCCCATATACCATATATACCCGACACGAATCGTTACGTCGCGGACCTTCCAGGACTGCTCGGCAAGATCACCACGGTCCGATAGCGCGCGCGCGCGCGCGCAAAGTAATCGCCGGCGGAAGGTGCGTGAACAAGCGCGTTTTCCGCGCGTAACGCATCCTCGCATCCGGCGGAATCCAGGTATGAGCGATCGTAAGAAGATCCTTTTCCCCAGGCAGACAAATGAACGGGCGCGGAATGAATGGAGCACGGTGGACTAAACATTATGGATCGAGCGGATATTAACGAGCAACACGGATCCGTCGCGTCAGCATTAATCACACGCTGGGCTGCGAGCGTGTCAATCCTTTTTTTTTCGTCCTTTAAATCGAGGGGGAGGGGAGGGGAGGGGTTCGCCAATTAAACGTAATCGCGTGCTCGCGTGCAAGGGACTTAACGAAATGTCAAAGCGTCGTGTTTGTTTTGCGAGTGTTAACTATATAGATTTGGGATGAGAACCTCGTGGTATTAAGCGAGGCACATGCGGTCGCGGTCACGGCGAGGCTTTCACTGCTGCGATATACGTATGCATACGGAGTCGGTGTATGTACGGTGCCCCAGAAGGCAGTCCTTAAGTTCCCTCGAGAGAGAGAGAGATGCCTTTTACCACTTTGATTTGAATAGAAAATATTATACGCGAAGTTATAATGCCTTCGTGTAATAAATTTCTATTCCTTATCCCTCTTCCGCTCGAAATAGCCCGAATTAAGCGTCTTTATTCCTGGAATACTACTGCGAGTTAATTTTCGCACAGTGCATGGCTAATTCAAGTATTTGCTATTAAATAGCAGCGCTAGCCAGAAGGCTTGTGGTTCCACCTATTTTCCTCTTTAGTATGTCTGCAGTTACAGACAGTGGCAGATCTCCACTACGTTCTGTATGACCTGTGGTTTCAAGCTTGCCTGGATGAATATTCAACCTAGAGTAGTATTAATTTAACTGTCTCCTATTCATAAATTTGCATCATTCATACATTATATTTTATTTGAGTTTGTTTTTATAAATTGATAAATTATTTAATTTATATATGGATTTTAAATATTATAAATTTAATATATTATATCGACAGAGAACTACTAACAAAAAAAAAAACATTTCAGCATTTTCTTCAAGAAAATAGACAAATCTGAAAAATTTAGGATTTTCTTCCTACATGATTCTAAACTAGTTTAAACAACTAAATTTATTAATCGTTTTATAAACGATAAAATTAGGTTTTAGGAAAATGAATAAAGAATAGCTGCCCGAAATAAAGGATGGCCTTTAGAATAAACGATAGGTCACTGTATCTATCGCCGAGATTTTCGAAAAGAGCAGCTTCTAGATATCAATTGCTAATAGTTTTGATTAAGACTTACAAAAATTTAAAACAGAAAAGCTCTTCTTCTAGGATTTAACGAGTTACAATTGCATTTAATAAAATTGGTTAGACATTAAAATTTATTTATTTTGCATTAAAATAATGTCAATTTAGTCATTCTACCATTTTACAAGTAAAAAAAATGTAAAAAATTAAATAATAATTAAGTGTAAAAAAAGATATATAAAAGACATATGTTAATATGTAAGCTCTGGGTAAACCATACCCTAGCTCATACCCTGAGAGAAATGTTTTGTAAAATCAACCAAAGTTGATTAGTGATCAAATGAATTTTATAGTGATAGTTACTAAACATATAATTGTTTTGACCAAACAATTTGTAGTCTTAACCAAATAATTATTTTCATACAACAAATTACAAAAAGTTTTTGGTTTTTTTGTTAAATGTAACAAAGTTTTTGGTACCAGTAACTATAAAATTCATTTGATCACTGTACTACCAAACGATTTCTCTCAGTATATTTCTCGAACGTTAATATTCTGGGTGAAACTAATTCTAAGGTTAAAGTTCGACTGATTTTATTTCATACTGGGCTCGCTCGAGTCGCGGCCGATCTTCGATGGGCGACAGTGCGCGATGCAATTGTGCGACAGCATGTGACTGACAGGATGACGTGAGAATCTGCTCAGGCAGATCGGCTGGTATCCCAGGCATTTGAAAGTGTACGCACTTGTAGGCACGCGTGTCACGCGTAACGGACGTCATTAACGTATCTATCGCTACTCGAGTGAAGAGCGCAGTCTTGAAAGATCCGCGCGTCACCGGAGAAATCGCGGAGAATCTCTCCGGTTTGGACGTAACGGAAAATCTGATTTACATCGTTGGAGAGCGAGCGATGTAAATCCGAGTTCTACACGTTTGAAAATCCGACCGCGGATTTCTCGCTCGATATCATCCGAACCGCGGCTCTGTTTTGATTGCGCGATTATTTCGCGGCGATCTCTTCATTATTACGACCGATATCGGGAAGGTATCGGGTTTCATCATCGGCTTTCTCGCATGAATTAGCGCGCCCGTCCGTCCGTCAGTTCTTAAACAGAGGTATGAATGAACGCGTGTTTCGCGGTATCGCTGCCGATCGAGACTGCGTTAGCCCTTATCTAGGCCCCTTATCTCTCGCGATTAACGCCGAGCGACCGTGACGCGTTGTTTGTACTGTCAGTACGTTTCGTGCTCCACAATGGCCGATCATTATCTCGCGCGGAGTTGCTCGCAGGAAGCGCTCGGCAAGAAGTGACCGAAAAGAAATCCCATATCATCCAGCGAACCTGAAAGGACTCCCCTATGAGACTCTTGCTATTGTTTAAACCCAACTACAACGATGATGATGCGAAACGTTAGCTGATAAAAAAGATATGCGTCACTGGCTAGCTTTCACCATGCGTCACGGAATAAATCGCAGATAATGACGTAATTTCACCTCCGATTTAACCGAGAAGTGTATCTAAGAAACGATGCGTGCATCTCGCGGTGTGTTTTGTAACCTACTAAGCTATTATTGTCAAATAATTAGGAAGTAAATTTTCAGACGTGTTTATTACATTATTATCTGATATCAAATCAAATAATTTTGCGCATGGAAACTTAATTGCGCGTAATTACGAAATAATCGATGAAAGATTGAAACAATATCGATATAGGTTACAAATTTCTTTCTCACGTTCGAAAATGATTACTAAATACATAAAAATAGTTGTGATACATTAAACACACATATAAAATCGAAACTTGCAAATCACATAAAGTTTTTCTAGAAATAGACTACATTATTTGTAAAAAAAAAAAGATTTTTACGTGCAAGATCATTTATTTTATGGAAATAAAATTTTAAACGGTTGCTAAGCATACATCTGCGTTGGTAAAACGGCGGAATGTTAGGATCGCTGAAGGGAAAGTTCAATTCGCGAGATCATACGTTGCGCTCTACTCTCGCAATCCTGCACGCGCATGCATCCACGACTCTAAGAAGCATTGGTATCGTAATGAAGGACCCGCGCCGTGCACCTGCGTGGCAATTATCTGCATGGCCCTCGCGAGCCATGATCACAAGCGATTTGAAAGCCAGCTGAAGATCGCTGAAGGCCGACGAAGGAGACGAAACACCTGGAGGCTTCTCTTCTCCAAGACATGAACGATTTAAGGGATTAGTCCGTCCCTTGCAGACAGTGATTTCCACCCTCTGTGTGCGCTCGCCCGAAGCAAAGGGTCTTTTCGCGGAAATTGTTAATCGATCGTAAAACATGCACGTGATTTTAGCATAAACAATAATCCATTACTGCGATATTCGTGTAATCGAACTAGAGATGCGCGGACTATGTTTAAAATAATTTATATCTGTGATTATATAATCAATATAAATTTTGCTTACACAAAAATCTTTTTTATTATCTATATACATATATATAGATAATAAAAAAGATTTTTATGTAAGAAAATTTATATTAATTACATGATCAAATATAAAGTTATTTTAAATACGATTTTGATAATTCTATAACACGGTATTTAAATTACTTTATATAATCAATATAATCAATATAATTGTTTCTCAGATAAAAATCTTTCTTTATTATTTATATGTATATTAAAATTCAACCTAACAATAATTGTGTTGTTAATTAAAAATTATGTTTCAACGATTCGATTTGATTTAATTCAGAAATTTTTTTGTTCGATTCGGATTTGAAAAAAGAAATAACATTCGATTAGATTCGTTGAAAAACCTTGATGTGCATATCTCTAGACCTAACATATGCATAACAGACATGCTATATTAATTTAATAAAATAACATCGTAATTCGCATTCTGGCATTACTGTAATTATTTTATATAGTACGTATAGTACACAGTGCCAAGAAACTTAAAGGGAAGAAATTGAAATCCATTGTATTCACATATAAAAATAAAAAGGTATGTTTTTAAAACCGCAGACTGACATTCGTTGTCCAAAGTATCAATATAACGTAATATACCGTGGAAGGACCTCAGGCACGATGTCGAGTTTCACAAGCAGCGATCGAGCACGTAATGTATTCGAGGAACTGCAACGATTACTCGCTGAACTCTCGCGCACAAGTCGTCCGAATACGACAGCGGCAGCTGAGCGGCATCGAAAAACA
This sequence comes from Solenopsis fugax, assembly GCA_003595255.1. Taxonomy (NCBI): domain Eukaryota; kingdom Metazoa; phylum Arthropoda; class Insecta; order Hymenoptera; family Formicidae; genus Solenopsis; species Solenopsis fugax. Next base: position 11,295 of record QKQZ01051334.1, read on the forward strand.
CACGCGCATAATGGAGCTCGGCTCGTACGAGTGCTGCACGCAGATGCAGGGCGAAAGGAGTAGTCGAATTGTAACAAAGGCAGGAGCGCGCGTCCGGGCCGGAGAGTCAGTCGTGCAAATAACACGACGGGCGTAACGCGCGCATTTTGCTCGCTCGTGAGGCCATTTAACGCGCTCGTGTTTACTCCCTTTGGCTATTTCTTAATGAAAACGAATTTGGCACGATGTCACGTTTCGACAAGAATGGAAGAACGGCCACGGTTCGTTGAGACGTGCCATTCATACCTCTCGGTTGGATCGGGCTTGCACAAGCGGTCAGCCGTGGTCGAATACATCTGTTTGATCCAGGTGTTTAAATTGTATGCTATGATCTGACCGGTTTTGTCATTAAAATTTTATACAAGATACAGGAGAACATATTTTATCTCATAAGCTTCGGCATCACAAAAATTTATAGAGATAATGTACACTTGTAAAAATAAACGTTTAAATATTTAAGAAAATAATTTGTTTGAGTTTAAGGTGATAAAAATAATATGCGCATTCATTTTTAGTTACATCTGACTACATATATAGTAAATCGTATGTTCGAATTAAAATAATTTTAATTTTTTTTGTAATTTAATGTAAAGCAATCTACAGTCTCAAACAGTTATATTTAAGAAAAATTGCTATTGTGCAGTACGCATTATACAGTTCACTCATCAACCCTAAAGTATTTTCTTGATACCATCTCTCGATCACTTTTTCATCTATTTAAAGTGATTTAAAAAACCTTTAAAAATTCACAAACACACTTTCAAGTTTCTAGAACGAACTTCTGTATTTTATTTTGGAAAAAAGTAAAATATAATATAATTAAATTATCTTTAAAATTTCGAGAAACTTGGACACAAATTGATTGGACAACGAAATACTTTAAGAGTTAAATCCATTCTACATAAAATGCATAGTACAGAATAGGCATAGTATAAAGTCACTGGAGCAATGAGAATCTTGTGTAAATCAATATGATGGCTTTATGTTGGATACTCGAATCATTGGTCCAGCGATCTTATGGTTATGTCCTGTTATGCCTTTCATGTAGAATGGGTTTTAAGCACACTTGCAAGTTTGCCTTCTGTTTCTGGTCGTTGACGTGCGCCGCCGGTTGGACAACGCATAACCCACGGACAACGCACAGTAAGCCACGCACTGAAATAGAAAGGCCGGTGGAGACCGCGGAACCGCGTGACCCAGAAAATCCAAGTGAGACGAGTATTATAGGAAACGAGACGACCGGTCAGTGATCGTACGGCTTCACAACCATTGTCGCGACACGAGTATGATTCACGGCTTAGGATTGTTGCGATATCGCAAGGTTGCATTTTAAAACTTGGCTTACTCGTTCCGTAGACGTATACAGAATTTATACGTTACAATTTTTTTAAATAAAAAATAGAGAGAGAGAGAGAGAGAGAGAGGAGCAGGAAACAAAGATTGTTTGTATTTTTATGAAACTAGATTGCCAGATTTAAACTAGAAAATCCTCAATGGCTTTAGAGGCATCTTTTTTTCTAAATGCTTTTTAAGTGTTTCGTTAAAGGCAGCTTTTAAGTTTATTCAACTCGTTTAAAGTATTAGTTAAGTCGATCAATCACGAATCCGCGATGATTCATGGATGAAATTGCGAATATTGATATTCAAACCGTTAGCATCGCGTGAAATATTATTCAGGCCATCGCGACGACCTCGCCGACGGTGACGATGGAAAAGTGGTTTTCCAAGTTCTGCAAACAACGCCCATCGTGCTAAGCTAGCGGCACTTATATACAAACGCGACCGCGAGTTGTAGAGAATCATTTTGCAATTCCTTTGTGAAACGAGGACGCGCCTAGACAACTATGGGCACACTTTGCGAGCTGGAAACAAGCAGTTTCCAAGAAAATGTGGGAAATATGATAATGCTAAAATGAATTGCGTTGGCTTGACTTTTACATTTGTTGACCTATCGCGAATTTAAACAAGCACTAATCAACGAACACAAAAAGATTCTATTACAATATATTGTACAAAACACGTAAGGATGTACAGAACATTTTTCTAGTATTACTAAAGGATGTATAAAATATTTAAAAAATTATGAAAGAATTACAGAAAAAATTTCTGTTTTAGATTGCATTTGAAAGTAGTAGAAAAAATTTTGCGGCGATTTCTATCTAAGTAAAAAATTATTTCAATAAGTAGACATGTGCTCTGAAAATATAGTTAATAATAAAATAATAAAATAAAAATAATAAAAAAATCTGAATTTTTAAATTTAAGTACTTTAAATATTATTTAAGATGATTTATGTAAAGTTTCATTGCGGTGCAGAGATTCTGTAAAATAAATAAAATTTATTTATTTATTTACACAGTAATTAAATATACAATCACAATAAAATTTTTGTATAAATTNACACAGTAATTAAATATACAATCACAATAAAATTTTTGTATAAATTATTTTAAAGTACTTACACAAAAAAATCGAGATTGTGTTAATGCTGTAAAAAATAATTTAATTTTTAATAAGAAATAAACTATAAAAATACGTCATTAAATAAAAATATAATTTTATTCACACAACTTTATACATGTAGTTTATTTGAAATGTTAATATGAAACATTTCTAAATTTTATTTATTTTGCAAGGACTGTGTTCCTACACATCTATAAGGCTCGATCCTCGTATGACCTACTCGCCACTAATTTCAGATTTTAAAAAAAGCACAAGCAGATGATCGCTAATGTTCATAATTATCTTTTTATGTCCACATAGACTGTAGACAAATCTACACGATTTTAGTACCCTCACCGAAAGGCTGTAAAAAAAGTATCTAAAGTCTACGTGAATCGTATCGCGATCAGGCATCTTCCGCAAAAATTAAGAACGTAGAGAGTTCTTTTTTTTTACTGCGGATAGCTTTTTTATTCTTCAACCGGATTCTTTTATAAATCCGATACCGATTCAGATAAGAACAAGAGGAGAACGCGCGCATCTCCTCTTCTTTCTTCTGCTGCGTCCTCTCGCAGATGGGTTAGGCTCGTGTGCCCCGAGTGATTCTCCGGACTAACGGCATCTCGAATCCCCTCCCGCCCCCGCCCTTGCCGCTC
>QKQZ01051336.1:0-16859 GCA_003595255.1 Solenopsis fugax
TTGCTGTCACTTTTGCACTAACTACACCGAAAAAGGATCTCATTAATGCATCTCATTGTACAAAGGCTGCGCCCTGTTACTCCTTGCTGAAGGTCTATAGTGTACGTAACGTATACTATACATTTTTAGCACGGAAGAACGCAGCCATAGTCAGCAGAAGTATGCCAATATGGCGATCGAAGTGATAATGGTCGGTAACGTCGGATATTATCGACCGCTTGCATCCCTAGATAAAAGCTATAATTAAAGTCCATGGCACACAAAAAAACTTAAGCAGTAAAACTTAGGCAGTAAGCGAATTAGCCAATGACAGTCGAGAATATAAGACCATAACGTAAGCAGTAGCAAATCCAACACGTTGATTTTCTTACGGCATACGTCTTACTGCTTAAGTTTTCCTATGTGCCATGGCCTTAACATTTCGTCAATAGTAATGACGTGAGTGACATTGTTGATTGAACAATTATTTTCATTCGTTCACGAAAGATGGCGATAGTGTTAGCTTTTCTTATCACTCGCATAGCATATACGCGCGCGTAACGACATCGATCGAAATTCTTCACACGAAAGATCCAACTCTATTTAACTGATATAAATGAGCTAAGCTCGTAATTATCACTTATTTGTGTAAAGACCTCTTATATTGATACACTGCGCATAATTTCTATAATTTTATTGAAATAAAATCAATATATACAATCGGGTGGGTATTTAGAATATTTAGAAATTGCATAATGTATAGCAGAGGAACATCACTTTCTATTTGAGATATCATTTTGTTTGCAATAAGAAATAGGCACATTTTATTAATTTATATATTAAATTAGGCTATAGAAATATAAATTATTAATGAAACGTATTTTTGACTAATCAGTTAATCATTTATTCGGATCAATAAATTTTTAAACTCTAGTAGATATTCTAGTAGATACTATAGTATCTACAAAACTATGTAATTAAAAATTGATTAAAAGATCATTTATTTAGACACTTTATATTGCAGTTATTAAATAAATAATACGGAATAGTATTTTTTAATTGATTTGATCAAGATTTTTTTGAAAAGACTTCTTTTTGCATCTGAAAGTGAATTCTGAATTAATGACAATGATGACACATAAGCCTGAATTCTTATTGAATATCTCTGGACAACCTCTTTGTCTATATCCTCCTGATAATCTTTAATTGTTGCTTTGTCAATTTTTTTGAGGGAAGGGGAAAGATTCTTGATTTTTTTTTAAATTTTGAATTTTTCCGAAAACTGTGTCTAATTCTTGGAAATTTAAAATAATTCTTATAATTTTAGATTATATAGTACATTGAGAAAAAATTTATTTGAATACTTGCAATGAAATATTTACTTATGGTACCTAAATATTTATTCAATAAAAAAAATAATTAAATTAAATTAGTGTTTCTTGTACTAAACAAATATTTATTTACATTTAATAAATTATTTCTTTGCAAGTATTCAAGCAAATATTTATTAAAAGTAGTAATTTTTTCTCTCAGTGTACAATTGTTTTTCCGATTTTCCTTGCCTCTGGGATTCTGCTGTATTTATGCAATGAAAAAACGACAAGGCTTTCATTGATGTACGTTTAATCTATTCGTCATAATAATACATAAATCCGAAAATATATACTCTTTGACAAAAAGCTTGTGGTACATTGTGCGTTAGAAAACGGTAGCTTCTACCATGAATAAAAATATGTATCTATAAACCGTCGTTCTGATGGAGAGACGACGAAACGATTGCTTTAACCGGATGATTAATCCGACGCGAATTTAAAAAAAATATATTTATATATGTCTATATAGCGCATATATCGCCGTTTGCTTTCTCTTCCTATAGCGTGACTGCAATTATATTCCGTGCGAAAAGCAGACGCTTGCGTAGACGATAGCGAACAGTACATCTCCGGCTTATCGATCAGTTCTACAATATCCTTCAATGTTATTATCGACTTACTATGTAATTAGACTAGTTTGCACACATGAGATTCCTTATCTGTATATTTCGTAACATATTTCGCTCAGATAAGATCAATAAATTAACGAACAGATCGTTCATAAAAATCTGACAGATCGGAAATGAGACACAAAACACTGAATTTATTTTCTTAAATCGTCAAAAGATTTCTAGAGAACTTTCAGAGATACCGTTCAATTTTCCCTCTTTTTGCGCTATGATATCTCTCTAAGACAATGCGATTTTGAAATTGTTGTCTATAAATGTTCGAGGCTTCGCTGTTTTCTCCGCAGAACTGCCGATAAGTCGGCGACGAATCCCATCGGATTTCTCCCTTCGTGCAGACCGCAGGATTTCTTGATATGATTATTGCCCGACCATGATCTCGTACTCGGAGAAGGCAACCTCGGCACCGGCGAAAGGTATATAACACACGTTGTGCGACGGTTGCACCTTGCCGATAGTCACGGTACCCTCGTGGTGTACACGGCCGACGAACAGCGGCTCGCCGTCTTCGGTTTCGCCTCCCGGAATAGCGTTCCCCGGGATGTTGCCGCCGTTCACCGGCACCCATATGGGTTTGCAGCCGCAAAGAACCTGCAGAAGTATAATGGAAAAATTTTTTTGTAAACTGGAAAACGTACGGTCAAGTTAAATATCAATTTAATCGATCTCTTTAATAAGGGTGAGAGAATCTTAGGAATTTTTTCATTGAAAAAAAGTTTTTGCTAAAAAAATTTCAACTGGATATAGATTTAAAAATAATTTTGTTTAACCGTCAAAATAATTATGTAGGCTGCTCAAGTGTGACGAGTAATGCTGTAAAAACTTTTGACATTTGAACAATTAGCTTCAATAGCCTATATAATTATTTTAGTCTAACAAAATTATTTTCAGCTCTATATTTATAGCTAAATTTTTAAATACTTCAGCAAAACTATTTCCCTTTTTTCCAAAGCGGAAATATCTCGCGATTCGGCGAGATTTCTGCAACTCACCTGGTAGTCGGTCTTCCCATGCTCGGCGCCGCCCCAGGCGATGTAGCAGACGGAGTGACCGGGCTTCACCTTGCCGGGGATGAGGGCACCCTCGTGCTGAGCCCTACCGACAAACAGGGGCTCGCCGTCGTTTCCACCCTCGACCGCGTCAGGTGGTACCATCCCGCCGGACGCGTCGCACCAGCACACGCTTCCCGCGTCGAGTCCACGGACGTCCAGCGGCGCGGACGGCGTTGTGCTGGGATCTACAATTACAGTCCTTTTGCTTAGTAACGCGGAAGAAACCGGAATCAAGACGTTAGCACAGAGATAATGTAAAAAAAAACAAAAAAATATTAAAAAATTATTTAACCAAAAAATGTGTAACAATCCCATTCGTCATCATCCAATCAAGCCATCTTCCAATCCACCAATGTGTCTGTGCGTGCACAGGTGATTTCTTGTCAAGTACCATGCGGTTAATAGAGTGCGGTATTCAAAGGGTGATTAAAAAGAGTGAAAAACCAAGTGCTACAGTTAACAAAATTGATAAAGATAAATTGGATGCTCAAGCCGATTCTGGGAAGGGTTTCCAAAAGCCAGGTTTTAACCAGGTGTGCGCGTGTGCGTGAGGGCGTAATACAGATTTATACGTCGCACAATTAAGCGTATTAATAAGATTCATCGCTCGGCAATCCCGAGATCGCGTCGGCACCTCGATTTCGTCAATCGCGATCGGCTCACGAGGCATGCATCGACTCCGATCTCGAAGTCGCCGGGAACGGATCAGAGAGAGATCATTACGTTTCTTTTGACCGGTAGCGACTGCGGGGTAATGTTCGAAACGGAGCTTCCAGTTCCCGGTCGCGCCCCAACTGGTGCGCAGCCCTACGTAGCTCACGCCGATGGGGTTCGGGTCTCGCCATTCCATGAGGACGGCGCCGTTCGGACCGCCCGATCTGACCGTGATGAGGCCGTCGAGCCACGTGATCGAGAACCTCTTGTGCTCGCGGTCGCTGAGAAGATTCGGCGTGTCCGCGCGCACCTAACGGGCCGCAAAATTTCCCACGTGAAAGCAAAGACGTACATTGAGTACGCGCTCTGACGTTCCGTTTAACGCTTAATTAATCTGAGAACGAATTAGCGACATCGAGTTTTCGAACCTTGTCGGGCTGTTTGCGATCGTATCTAATAACTGACGCCTTGTTTTCCCACCCACCAAGCATGATCTCGTACATGGGACTCGACTCGCCTTTCCGGTCGGTCAGCGCGATGTGCCCATTGCTTTTAGCTTTCACATCGATCAGCACTGAACCGCTTCGCACGGCATGAAACTTGTACTGTAGCTTGTCAGGAGTGTTCAAAGGTTTGCGACCTTGTCGAGTGTAAAAAAAGATTAAAAAACAAATTAAATTGCCAATTGAAAACTCTAGAATTGTTTACAAAAATTAAATACAAAAAGTGCGAAGATAAAAATTTATAACGTAGCAAATTACATCTTTTATCATATTCTAATATAAAATAATAAAACAATTCATTTATGTACACTGTTTGTTGCTTTCGATACGCTGCTCTCTGAATCGAAGGAGAATTTCTATTCACATGTTATTTTATATGCTTTTCGTTGTTACGTTGATACGATTGATTGATTTTTCAGCGGTCAAAGCTGGAAAGCAGTCAAATAAATGAAGTATCAATCGGTATGTGTGGGTATGTATGCATGGATGGCTGGAAGGAAATCAATTAATGTCTACGGTGCCCCTGGTCTATCGTAGCCGAACGTGCTGTGCGTATTGACGCGATGGATTAAGGATGTATAGGACATTTCTTAAATTATTTCAATAAAAAGTAGATATGTGCTCTAATGAAAATATAATTAATAATGAAATATGAAACAAATCTGAATTTTTTAATTTGGGTACTTTAAATATTCAAAATGATTTATATCAAGTTTCATTGCGATGCAGATATCTTTAGAATAAACAAAATTTATTTATTTACAAAATAACCGAACAGACAATCACAATAAAATTTTATAAATCGTCTTGATTATTTAAAGTACTTATACAAGAAAAATAGAGATTTTTCTTAATGTTGTAAAAAAATAATTTTATTTTTTAATAATGAGTAGAGTAAATAAACTATTATACAAATATATTATTAAGTAAAAATATAATCTTATTCACACAACTTATATATGTATATAATTTATTTGAAGTGTAATATTAAACAAACTTTTAAATATTATTTACTTTGCAGGGACTGTATGTCCAATACATCCTTAACAGGCACGCTGCGCTCCTCGGTTCTGTCAAAAATAGAACTCTCACGTAGGGGCAACGTGTTTTTTCGCGAAAGAAGCGTTCTTAATCCAGTGTCGATCACGCGTGATGGAGAGGAGGAATAATTCGTGCTAGGATGGCATCAAACGTACTCAGAAAAGCAGAATCTAACGATGCCACGTGCGATTACGCCACACTCTTGTGGATTTTTTTTTTCTTTTTTTTTTGCTCAAATACATTACGTACTACCACCGTAACCGCCGCCGCAGCATATGGCTGTGCGAGTGCCGCGATGCCGCAATCCGAAAGGATGCCAGAAAGAGAATCATCGGAAAATCAGAAAGGATCGAATATAATCAATTTTATCTACAGAAATATAAAAAGTACAGGCGCTTTGTGATCAATCTACTAGCCTGAAAAGAAATTTATTCTTTTTATTATTTCTACCTTATATGACTCTACACTGAAGAAAATGTATATATTTATTTTAACATAATTTCCTTGATTTAAATAAATATTAACAAGTATAAAATAATTTCTTTTTAATTTAGGAAATATTTTTTTAAATCAAGGAAGTAATGTTAAAATATTTACTTCCGTATACATTTTTTTAAGTGTACGGATAGATGTTTACCATTATAATCTGTAAAATAAGGCAACAATTACGAGAGGGGAAGAAGACTCCCGATAACTACGAAAGGGAGGTTCTAGAAAGAAGTTAAAGAGTGTATCATCCTTAGATCGCGAGTGAGAGAAAAAGCTCTGACGCTTACCTTCGATGAGCCATTCACCGGTGGCACCCCAGCCGGTGCAAACGCCGAAGTAACCGATCCCGAATGACTCCGGGTCGGCGTAACTCAGGAAAGGAGCTGAGTCGCCTTCCTTGCCCACCGTGAGAACGCCGTTGTCCCACCTACGGGTTTTGTAAAACAAATTAGATGATAATGAAATTAGAATTCATACGATACGAGTAGGCTTAGAGCGAACGAGTTAAAGCGCGATAATAATATAACGAACGCCGAACAATTACAGTTTCACGACACGTTAATGAATCTGGTAAACAAGCGGCTACCTGATCCAGAAGCCGCGATATTCGTCCGCGCTCAGGATACCGGGAGTTTCCGTCTCCGCCACGTCCGGCCTGGTTCTGTTCTTGCGTACGACGGACTTGCTGTTGCTCCATCCTCCGAGGAAGACCTGAGGAAAGGAACGCAATCTTGAAAATTTAACGCTCCGTTGCATTGCGATTTAATTACCACGACGGCGCCGTTTGTGCGCCATCATATAGTCATACGAGCCAGATTCCAGATAGGATCTGCGACTCGAAAGGATATCCGCCACTACTCAGGCACGTACTGTATGTAATAAAAGTGCCGTGGAAGATGATGAGGAACGAAATCTCACCTCGTACATCGGATCGCCTTCCTGGGGCCCGGTGGTGAGGGCGATGTGGGCATCGTTCGCCGCTTTTATCCGGAACTGAATTTGCCCGGCTGTCACGGGGTAAAAGTGGTACTCCAATTTGTCCTCGGTGGAAAGCGCTGAAAAAGATCGCGTGAAACTTGAGCAAAATCATAAATCAGATAATTGGTCTTGCGACAAATAAAGCTCTGCGAGCTTGATTATTATGAATGTTCTCTACGGAAAGACGCGACGTTGGTCGATGCCAGAGCATCGAGACGTCTCGACGCCAGACCGACCCGAAAGCGGTTGGTCAAGAGCGATCAGGAAAGTAGGACAATGCAGGACTTGATCGATCTCGCGCTCTGGCGGTGATAATCAGGCACGTAGCTTACGTTACATCTCACAATTCAATCGTAATATCTTAATGATGGGCCTCGTAAAGGTCGTTTGACGTAGTCGGGCCATAATATGCACACACGCAAGAGAATCAGCGCCGTAAGCTTTCAAAAAGGCTCATAAAAATGGCACCTTATCAATCGGCGACGCAAGGACGAGCCGCTGACGTTTATGATCGTCGGCGTAAAAAAAAAACTATTGATTACGATATTGGACACGAAGTGAATCTCTCTCTCTCTCTCTCTCTCCCCCCTAATTTTATTTTCATATCTATTATTTCATATCTATTATTTTATATCTTCTTTTGTTTCATATTTTTTATTTTATTTGGTTCTTAATTTTATTTTTTTATTTTCGCTTATCAATCTTGCTTGCGCAATGATTCTTTACTTATATATTATTTCACTTTTTTTTGTATTATTTCTGATTTTTGTATCATTTTCTATTTGTTCTCGGCGGGCCTACCCTAGAACACCAATAAACTATTGCCCTATCTGTCTGTCTGTGCCCGCGTTTCCGAGTCGATTGAGTTACGCGATCATAAATCCTCGTTCGTGCGATGTGTTAAATAAGTGACATAATTTTCTACCGAGATCTACTCGCACCGTAGAGTTGAATAAACGGCTATTCCTGGTCCAGTGAGATCGCGTTTTTTATAACAGCAATAAAAATTACTATACCAAAAAAATTAAATAGTATCAAGTAAATAATTCATTATTTCATATACATATAAGCAAAAATATAAAATCTTTTTGAAAGAATTTATAATCTTAAACAGACATAATATGCTAACATAAAAATTTTGTTTTTTCATGTAAACAAATTATATCTTTCTGTTTAAGATTATCAAATTCTTTCAAGATTTTATATTCTTGCTTATACATATACGAAATAATAAATTATTGATTTAATACTAATTTTTTTTTCTGTGTACAAGATAAATCAGCAATCGACGTGACCACGCTGTTGGTCACCGAATTCTCTTGTTGCTCAATCTTAGTTTGGCACGTGTAAAAAATTGAAACGCAATTATTACACCGAGAAAGAAGTTGTTAAACTAATTTTTAAACTTGATTAAATTTCTTCAGTTCAGTATTTATGTATTTAAATATATAAATGTATAATATATAAGTATTTATGTATTTAAATATATAAATGCTTAAACTTTAATTTAAATATTTATATCATTAATTTAAGTTAATATATTAACTTAAATACATAAATATTTGAATTAAAGAAATTTAATGAAATTGAAAATTTTTGTTTGAAGTTAACAACTTTTTCTTCTCACTGTACAGTCATCGTTAGTCCCTTCCGTAGTGTCCGGTGAATCGTTCGACGCTCTCGCGGAAGTCACGTCACAAGCGAAATCCATCATTGATTTCGAGGTCGCGCTGGCGAAATGCGAGATAGTCTGACAACAGTTTTCTCTATTTTTCTCTATTTTCCTCTATTCCGCTCGCGCGCTTCGAAAGCTGAGTACATACAGCGGGAGCGACGCGGCGCCAACGTAACGATTATAAATAGTCTGCGAGTGTGTCGTGGTCAGCTTGCAACCGCTGACATCATACGCATCGTAAATGAGGAAGAGATCGCACGAGGCAGCTCGGGCGGATAGACCTTGCTGCGAAAAATTTTGTATCCTCTTAGGCATCGCGGCGAACGTATTATACGTCGCCGATAAATCGACTGAAATCGAGGCCGTCGTCGAGCGTAGTCAAGTCTAACGCCGGTCTAACGTCGTGCTGATGTCATTCTTATTTCGATGCCAATTACTTCACATTACGCGACGCGACGTCCAGAACGATCGCCGTGCACGCGGGCGACGGTCTTCCTGGCGTGTCCAGCCGCGATATCTCACGAGAAAAAGGAAAGAAATCGCTCGTCCGGAGCGCCCGATAAGAGCGTCGATTAATCTCCACCGCCTCTTTCCCCGAAGATTAACTAATGCGGCGCGTTCTCGTCTCAGAAATTATGCGATTACTCCGTGAATTTTAAAGGACTTTTCTAGAACGCAGATAACAACAGTTTAAGCGTTCTAGCGTTGAACTTGAGGATCCTTCGCCGCGGGGATCTCGTCGACGCGACGCCGCGACGTCCTGAGATCGCGGCGGCTCGAATCTCGTTAATCTAATGCGCGGCAAATTGATTAGCTTCTGTGTAATGTAGGTCGTGCTTCTCTCCCAATTAACATAACAACGCGAGAATTAGAGCCATTGAGTCAATTCGCATTGCGCAATTGCGAATACCGCCGGTTACACTTGCCCAGGCGCCGCGCGTGCGAGTTTCCATTCGAAGTTCTCTCATCCCGCCGGACACGAATAAATAATAATCGGACCCCCTTCTCCCCTCCCCCACCTCGAGCGATCAATTTACGATTTTCCTTTCTCTCGCGACGAATGGAGCAACGAAGAACTGCCGGCGTCGCGGCTCGACGAAAAAAAACAACGCTCTTAACGCTCGAGCGGCCTCGCGCTGGATAGCCGCGCGCCACGCCGCGCCGGTTAATCCTGTACGGTAAATCGTCGCCGATAACTCGACGTAACGGTATGTAGAACTATTCGTGGAGTCATTCGCCGTCGTGCTGCCGTTGACCTCGCATGGCAACTGTCCTCGTTGGCTTTGCAACCGGCAAGGTGAAACACGCGGCAACGGGACGTGGTGTAGCACATTTTGCCGCGAACGCTGAGATATGTACTTGGCTACCAACAGGTGCCATGCCACTTGGCTGCGCGGTGCCAGTTTGCCACCTGCTCCGACGCGGGGTGCATCCCTACCGAATTTTTCCCGGCGACGCTACACCGGTCTAAGGAGCCGACAGAGAGAAAGAGAGAGAAAGAGAGAACCGTAAAGACACGTGTTTGAACGATATTTGTACGACGCACTTCGACGAACACATCACGTTTGCAGCTCGTGGTTAACACCTGACCAAACGTTTTTCTTCATTGCTATTGTAGTATCTACAGCTATTGTGAAGAGAACTTCATCTTTCGAACGATATTTGCCCGCGAACTCGTCTTTCCGTCGTGTTAGTTGCGTAAGCAAAAAAGAGAAAAAAACCGACATATTCTTTTTCGCGCGAGTTTCGACGAACGATCGATGAGTTGCCTTAAAAGTTTCAACGAGTGTGGCTTCATCCGCACCGATCTTGCGAACGGTAGCTTTACGTGACGTGAAAGGGCTCGGTCGGCGGACAAAGGTTACGTGTAATTAGAGCCACGCGATAGACGCGCTCCAATTTCACGGTAAGATGAATGGGAAAAGTGTCCGTTCCTGGATTTTTCCAAACGCTCCCAAGGATTTCGCTCTGATAATATTCGAGGAAGGCGCACAGGGAGATGCAAGGATAACGAAGGAAATGAGACATTCCGGCGACATAAACACGACGCAGAGATTTGAATCCAAGTGGAGATTTAATCGCAAAGCGTAGACTCTACACCGATTATGCTATGGAGACTGTTTATTATAATACATCCAAATACATCCCTTTATTATTTAGCTTGCAAATTGACTTTTATTTTTGTTGTCTTGTTCCTGTGGGCCGATTGTTCTACCTTAACATAAATCATGCACTAAATTTCTTAGAGTGAAAAATTACTCGAAAGATTTCATGGCTCAATTGTCACTACGTAAGAGTGAATTTTTACTCTTATTGAAGTGAAAAATCACTCGAAAAATTGCACTGGCTCAATTGTCACTGTCTTAGAGTGACTTTTTACTCTATGAGATTTATAGAGTGGAATAAATTATCTAATTGATAAATGTGTAGACATACACCGGAAAGAATTTAGTCCGATCGTTCAATTAAATATTAAGTTAATTTAATTAAATATTAGATTAATTTTTTTAACTTTACAGGATAAAAGAGGAGAGATCATAGAGACGCTTGTAAACATCAAAATTATTAAATCGATAAGCAATTTAATTTCAATAATATTACATTTCTGGGTTCTACTTATTATAAAAGCTGCATTTTAAATTCAGCAAGTATGCAGCATATAGTTTGGGGAATCTTATAAATTCACATAGAAAATTATTATTAAGGATTAAAATCTGTTTTCGATTGGTATGACCTCTTAATTTTAATTAATTTTTTATTAAAAAATGTTAATGATTGACATAAATAAATTAATTTTTTTTTCAACTAAATAATTATTAAATCAACTCAATGTTCACTTGAACGTATCTGACTAAGTAGTTTAGTTTTTCTACAATTTTTTTCTCAATTTATTTATCCATTAGATAATTTACCGTGTAGTTTATTCGGAACATTCGAGCCTTGATCGAAGAATCGAATTTTCGGAGAGACAAGGAACGAGGAACTTTTCATTCCCTCGAGGATGATTCGCGAGAGGGAAGAGCGGCAGGAAATGACTCCGGACGACGCGTCGCGACGGAGCGGTGGAGGCCTCGGAGGCGGCAAGCATTGCGAAACGCAATCTGGAAGTTGGATTACACAAGGACGCGGAGGGATCGCATTCTTATGACGTGATCTCGAGCTGTGAGGCTGTTACGCGCCCGGCGGGGGACTCGTCGTCGCCGGACATTATCCAAGACGTACCTCTCGTATTCGCTATCTTCGCAATTCCTTCACGTTCGCGATAACTGCGAAGTTTCTCACATTGATTCCCGCCTGTGACAAACCTCGGTGTGAAAAAGCGAGAAGTCCTCCGTCCGTGGTGACGTAAACACATTAAAAACTTTACGATGCGTATAGTTATATAAATATGCACGCGCCGTTATCGTCTATCGTGCAATTTAGCACACGATTGCGAATACCTTCGCCTCGGCTTCTACTTGTATCGTTTCTGAGCTGTTTCGCTGAACGTTTGAAAATCTACAATGAAAAGCGAATATATCTATCCTTGGCGCGTGGAACCTTCTCTCGGGATGAATCGGTCCTGCTGCCGAGGATCTCGCGGCAGCTGCGGAACGCTTTATTCGCGTCGAGAATCTCACGATTGTCCGTAGAATTTCAAAGAGTCCCTCGAGCGATCGTAGAGCGATCGGGATGCCGGCCGGCTTGTCAAACCGGCAGCCGCGCCCCAACTCTATATTTAGAGAGAGCCTCTCTCCTAAAGAAAAGGTGAGCGGTAGCTTCTTAGAGAGAAGAGATTATATTCTCCACCTGGAGACTCTTCTATTCCCGCCCGATCTCCGATCGTTATAGTTTGATGAACGGAAATTGGCGAGCGAGGGAAGACCTGTCGACTCGCGTTCGCAGGCTGATCAACGAAGCCATGAGGATCGCGAAATGAAATCTTGAATAATCGACACGATACATTGAAGTTCTTTTTTTTTTCGTTTTAAGGTAATGTCAATTCAGCGTTATACAACGTTATGCAATATTACGCGTTCGTTCGAATCGCCTACGCAATCAAATAGCTACTTTGAAATAGTCGAGACGCAATAATGAATAATGAAACAGATTTCACAAATAGCTATCTCGACAAAAACCAGTTTCCTTTACAAAAAGAGGGATAGAGCAAATCGCAATTCGCAGTCTGATCGAACTATTTAAATATGAGAATTATATATAATAATTATTTAATATATATTATACATAATTACAATAAAATAATAATAGTATTATACATTTAATAATAAATAATAATATTATTAATATGTAATTAGATACAATAATATAATATATATGTATAATAAATATACAAAACTAAAAGTCCGCGCCAAAAATGAAGTACTTACAGACTGCCATGTCGCTTTTTCGGCTATACGCAAATCCGGCGAAAGAGAAAAAAACAGGACGAGCACAGCACGATGCGTACACCACGAAGACGGAATTCGTACTGCGACGCGACGCGCGGAATTTTGACGTCTTCGCCGATGTGCCGGCCCGATTGACGCATGCGCGATGTCCAGGTGCATGCGCTATACGCGAGCGGTAATTAACGAGCGGGATGAGTCACGCGGATCGGCGCGATATAAATCCGCGGATGGAATTCCGCTCTGCAAGATCTCCCCCCCCCCCNACCGCCAGAGAGATCCGATCCGATTAATCACTGACGTAAAAAGAATCGATAGACCTAAATACAATTTCATGACGACGAATCGTTGCTTCTAATTAATGATTTCGCCATCATCGCCCGTCATACGACGGGGCTCATACTATGCCATGCACTGCGTTTGCGCGGTAAAAGTTCATTACGTGATTCACGAGATCGCAATTTGTCTTTCACAGCGGAATATATTATTATTATTAAGCGCTTATGCATCCATTACGTGGAAACAAAAACAGCAAGTGGCACGCAGTCATTCTCGTTATTAGACTATGATTTCATTTGGACTGCGTCTGACAGTTCTTATCGAATAGATGAACTTTCCGTTCGTTTGACGCGGACGTCGCAAATATGACGTGGCAAATTGACAATACATAATAATAACTGTGAAATAATAAATTCGAAATGCGAAGTGCAAACTTGCTCGATTGTGTTTTAACGTGATTAGACCTCCGTGAGTAATTCCGGATTCGCAAATTATTCAAAATGCAAAATATAAATCAAATCGTAAAATCTACTGTGTAGAAAATAAAATATATTCTTTTTACGCATTAGATTTACAAGAAAACATATAGATCGAAAAAAATGGGTGACTTAGACGAGTGTTATCGCTGGACAGCAAGTAACCGGTTAACGGTCGTTGGTTACCAGCGATGGTTACCGAGATCTCTGACAAATTCAACGTTGAGCTTCTGTAGATAATACACAAGAAACTCACGGTTGAAACTGAACTGCCTGTGTGGCGAGAATTTCTTTCGTTCTTACATAGATGCCGGTATTGAGTTTTAATTTGACAAAATATTTTCAAGGCCTTTGTACATATTTTTTTCGTAATAAAAAAAAAGTTTTCACTTACCACACGGAAAAACTTAAAATATTTAAAAATATTTTTAACATCACATTTATCATCGTCGCATCTTCGTCAGCATCATCGATTGTGCAATGCGTCCATTGTAAGATTGAAGATAATTTATTATTTACTAACCGCATTGAAGAATGCGATAAATTGATCTACGGAAACTGGTAGCGACCGCATGCTCAAGATATTACAAAATATAATATAATTGTTGATTGCAGCGAATGGCACAGCTAGGCGCATCTCGTTGTTGTAAGACGGCAACTCGTTCACCTCTATTAACTAAGCTGCTAAATGCATTTCTTAGCAGCTGACAATTGCATCATCAATTATCAACTTTGTGCCGATAATTTATGTGCATTTGTGACATTAAAGCCGTGAAGATAGCAAAAGGAATAGAAAATTGTTGACGATATCCTGAAACATTAACAGACGCTTGTACATTTCTTAATTCTCGATAGATTTAAATCTCTTTCGATCTTATATTATATTTTCTTAATTATAGGCTGAAATAACTTTATAATTTCCTCGCAAATATTGAATTTCAACAGTCAATAAGTATTTAATATTTATATAAAAAAGAATTGTTATATTTATCTGTTAACGTACATGCTTCTCTCTTAGACAAAATATTATTACTCGGACCCAACGTGAGCTAACGGTGGTAGAACTAAGCGTGTTCGACTACGGCAAGTGTAGTAAGTTTTAGTGAAGCACGTGCATCATCAGATGCACTGACCGGTTTCGAGGGGACCTCGTAAAAGCGCCCGCAAGGCGATGCGATGCAAATGCGCGACGTGATCTTTAAAACGCGAAAGATTCGCGGAGAGACCGAGATTTAAAAACATTAGATTAGGAGATAGTCTTATTAAAAAAAATCAAATAACAACAAAATATCCGACGTTGAAGAGTGTCAAGCTCCTTGAACTCTCAACGAGCTGCGCCGAGAGACAATTGGAAATCCTGCGTTTCAATCGCACTTGATTACGCACGGTGATCACGCTACTTCATCATCTCGTTGATGCAGCTCGCGAGACGTAATCAATCCCGTATAGCTGGGGGGCGTTACGGAATTTTTCATGGAATCGCAGGTGAGATCTCACCTGGGTCTTTTCCATCGCGCGTCGCCTTCTCCCGTACGCGGACTTCCTCCTCGCGTCCCCTGAAACTGGTCCCGACCGCGAGCACCAAACCGCCAGATACGAGAGCGGTCGCTGGCCTTGTACCCTTTCGTATGACGGAGCGTATACTTCGGACTAGAGGCTAGCTCGATTTCCAGAATTTATTTTCGAGCCGGACCGAAGAGACGCTGGCAATAAGAGTAACAGAAAGCGCGCCAGATGTTGCCGTAAGAAAGCAAATAGAACGGTACTTTATTTGCTCTTTTTCTCTCTTTCTCTTCTTTCTATCACAGTCGAGACTAACAAATACAAATACATATAATATCTCACATCATCAACAATAGTTAGAATATACATAGATATAAGCAGACAAGTAAAAGTCGAGAAATACCGCTACGAAAGAAGACGTTATTTTACAGTTTACCGAAAGAATGAATTCCTGAGAACATATATGATAAGGTGTCCAGAAGCGACCAGCATGACAAGATAATATATTCGCTATGTAAAATTCGCCACAAAATGTATGACACGAAATAAAATGTATCGTCTATTTCAAATGACTGTTGACGCTCGAGAATTTTGCAACCTACGCAATTTATTTATTTCATTGATTCAGTTTAACTTTCATAAGAAAACGTTTTCATCGCGTTAGTCCGCGATTGTAATGTATTAAAAAGTTAAAGAAAAATGTCTTTTTTTTGTCAAAGAAGTAGTTTCTGTTAGAAAAATTCTTTAAAAATCACGTTTCTTCGTTTTCTCAAAAAAGATCGAAAGAGGAATGCTAAAGGGAAAAAAATCATGATTTGATTCTCTCAGAAGGCAGGCTGATCAATTTCACTCTTTGTAAATTTCGTACCAGAAAAGAACGATTTTACTGAAGTATCTAAAAATTTAGCTGGATGCAAATCTGAAAATAATTTTATCAAGCCATCAAAATAATTATATTGGACCATTCAAACTGGTTGGTGGAACGTCAAAACTTTTTGCAGCATTGCTCATCATGCTTGATCGTCCATCATAATTATTTTAATGGTCCAACAACAAAATGATTTTCAAATCTGTATCCAGTTAGATACTTTAGCGAAATCGTTCTTTCGTGTAGATTTAACGCACGATTTGTTTTTTTTTTCTACCGTTTCTAATCGATTCTCTCTGCTTCTTATTTCCGTGTTGATTGGCTTGATTTCCGAGAATCAAACTCGTTTTATCTTTGAACATGCAAATGTCGCTGTTACCTGTCGCCGCGCACCTATCGTCGCAGTCGCATTCGCGACAAAACAGCATCTTGCACTTGTTGCGTCTCGGAGCGCGAGAAACCTCGATATGTGTGATTATATCGCGGGAATATATTTTGACAAAGCAAACACACTAAGCGCATGAGGCTTGAATGAAGCCATACGATGGGGATTTGCCTTGTCTCGCGCGTCAACAGCAGCACACATGAGACTTAGCCTTCTTGCGCGATATACCGAGCCGTGGTGTGTACGCAAAAAAAATCGATGGCTCGTCATTAATATTTATCGATCTAACGTGTAAAATGTACAAGGCGACACGTATGATGAGACGTAATCTCGCACGACGAAAATAATCGCGCCGTGTCGCAATTATCGTTACACATTCCACCTTATCGCGCATCTACCTACGCACAGGCATGCACGTCCCGGAATTCCGCGTACGCGTATTAGCAACGGTTTCTAATTAATTAGCGAGAAAGCGATATTCCCAGCGCGTGAAGATCGAACGTTCTAACGTTGTTAGTTCTACTTTTCACTCTTAATTCCTTTTGATTGATTAAAATAAAACGCACACGTTTATGTATATACACGTATATATA
>QKQZ01051338.1:0-27586 GCA_003595255.1 Solenopsis fugax
GCCAGCCGCCGCTGCACCGCCGCGCCGCACGACAAAGGATGGATCGCACGGCACAATGATTTTGCAAAAATCATTCGCCGGCACTAGGAGCGGTTCGAATTTCTATCCGGTGATCTGACTCGCGAAATAGGGAGAAAAACGAATAAACGGATAACGAATAAACACGCACCGCCATTCTCTACCGCACGCTACGCGATATCGTCCAGGGTGGTGGCTATTTTAAACCACTGGACAATTGGTAAATGGTCGAAATTGAACCCGATCAATTCGATCGGTCTATCGATATACCGCTGTCTACATTCCGACGCAAGATTTGATGTAATTATTCAAACCGTTCGCAAACGGTTTACAGGTAGACTTTAAAATACATATATCATACAGCTTTTTAGAGCTCCGAATAAGTTTGCACTTTGAGTTGCGTGTGGGGAGTGGTTGACTCTAGAATAATTTGTAAAAATATTTTTCTTTCTTAACATCGATGAAAGTGGTCAAATAATGTGCATTACTTTCGTTAATAAAAAAAAAGGAAAGTAATAAATTAAATCTAGCACGTAATCTCACCTTAATAGAGCTCTGATATTGATTCCACGTAATCAATATCGTAATATGCAACGTCAGAGTTCCATCAAACAGTTCTGCGACAGTTGAAGCGCAAATAAATATCTGTGTACACAGAAAACGGGTCTGCCGCGTACTACATTCCGCATTTGCCAAAGAGCAATTCGAATTTCTATCCAGTAATTATCTATTAAAATGTAGAGCACTTAGGCGAAGTTGCAAACTGAATAAATTCGCTTCTTGAGGATGGAGATGGAACGAACGGCTGTGTACTGCCGTGGCATTAAGGTAGAAGGACACGGAGAACGAAGCTCCTTGCGAAATTACTCGGCGCGCGCGTTTCGATTCGTTGCTTTACCAAGCACGATGATTTCCCGCGGGACGAATTAATTATTAAGTAATTAATTAATTGAACGACTTCTGATCCCAAACCGGGAAGGCTCGGCATCTCCTGCATTTTGTATAACGTTGCGATACTCATAATGCGATGCGTCACTTACGCCTGCCCCCGTATCAAACTCTGCTAATCTCTGTAAATTGGGGAGCACTCCGAATCCTAATTCTCTAAATACGAATCGCAAACGCAAACCTTCAACGAAATATCTATAAAAAAAATAATAACTGTACGTCCTGGCTTTGATATTCAATAGATATTTAAAAAGATGTGCGTACACACCACCATCCCCTCAGTCCTCTTCTCGCGACTTTTATGCGACTTTAATGCGAGGGGATTTAAAGCCGATAAAAAGACGTACATATTTTGCTCCGCTCGGGCGACAGTGAATACGAAGCGTAACGAGATAAAGCGCAAAGTAAATAGGTGAAGAGCGAGAGCGCTCGAAAGAGAGAGCGAAAGCACAGCGGAAGAGGGTGGCTGAAGGGAAAAGGGACAGGGAGAATTTGCAGCCGGAGACCTCGCGACCCGGATCCCTCAGTCGGTCGATCATTCGCGACGCGTCGAGCTTTCTCAATGCATCATGGGGAAAATACAGTCACTGCGAAATCACGTGCTCCTATGCGAAAAGCTTATATCAGGGAGAACGCGATTTATCACTCGTTTAACGCGCGTCATCGAACGGATCCAAATTCCTCTAGCGGGCCAGAAGATCGTGGAATCGATCCGGTTGTGAATCTGTCGTGGTCGAATGACCGCGTCATTTCTTCTTTTCTTTTTCTTTTTACACGTTTGCCATAACTTTGCAATTGTTGAAATGACCGTCGCGTTACGTTCAATTCGCACAATCGTAAGCAACAGTATAAATTTACCTTCCGGCAAACATACATGCGTGTATCAGAAACGTGTTCGACATTTTCCAGCGAGGATGAAATTACGCTTCATCTCATTGGAACATCTCATTTTCGGCATGGCAAATCGTGCGGGTTACGTCGCATTTCGCGATAATTTCCGTTGGTCCTTTATCTCTTTGTGTCACGTATTCTCGATGTGTACTTTCGATATCAAAAGACAACGCATCAGTAAAGGATTGTCGGGAATGTGCAAGATCCATCGATCCGCTTGAGGATAATGAAAATTCTTAAAACTCGTCCACTCACATTCCTTGGCAAACGCAGTATTTAAAAGTGCGGCGTGGCGCCATTTGTTATGAATAATAAATTAAGTTGGCGAGTCAACGTGACGTCCGCTGTTTCGCAATTCGGTAGGTTAACGAGCTAGCTTGTTAAAAATGGAGCTGCCTCATCGCCGGCGCCAGCTCGTCGATCGTGGAGAAGCCGACGCGACGTTTTAAACCAAAACCTTTTTTCCATTTACGCGCACGTATATAATCTGTACACAGATTTACCTAGCTACGTCGGTGGCGGTAGTTGTAACATTGATTACGATCGGTTTACGTGTTAAAGCGTATTTGCATAAAAGTATACGCTCTTCCATCGGCAAGTTTTTAATGTCATTAAAATGCGCTTTGCATATTAACTCTTCGACAACAAAGTGCCCGCAGCTTCCGTCGTCTCTCCTGAGCGGCGGCGGCGGCGCGCAGCAGTGCCTGAAAATTGCGCTTGACGCTTAGCGAGAGCTTTAACTGGTGTTTTTCTTGAAGAAAATTACACATAAAACGCGTCTGAATAAAGCGCGGGGCGAACATTACATTTTTCATGACAACAAATCCCTTTTGCTCGAAGCGTATTATTGCAGCGCTTCTCTCATTATATGCGCAATCGTTTTACCTTTTTAGAGAAATTCGCGTAAGTGAATTATGCCAGCCCGCTGATATATAAGATGTCTCGCTAATTTGCATCCGTATGCTACTGCACGCGCATAATTCGTTTACACCGATCCCCGTGGAAAATAAAACAATGTTACAAACGTTGCAGACGCTGAAAAACCGAACTACCACTGGAAAACGATATTGTCGCGCGTTTTTCCCACCGATCCACCCGTACACGAACGAAGAAGAAAGGCTAGTCGTTCAATTTATATATGTGAAAAAGTAGATGGTGGAAAAGGGAGAAAGGAAAAGAGACAGGAGAGACGGTGCGAGAAGGAACGAGATAAAGGGTGCGATCGGGAAGGGAGAGAGAGAGAGAGAGAGCTGGTGAAAATGGTGTGCCACCCTTCTTAGGCATTTTCAATTACGCGAAATTACATCGGGATATTAATAATGCCGGCTGATATTTAACGTTGGCGTTTCCGCCGCCGCCGCCGACACCACGTTGCTGTGCGGTACCGCCGTAAATAAAGTAGAACGCCGACAAATAAAGCTTATTAGGCGGTCGCGTGCACTGGAAAAATGCGTACCACATCGGGGGGTGTTCGCGGTTACAAGGTAATATGTAATCGTAACGTTCCAATCGGCGGTGGTATGCCGTTAACGCTTGAACCGCCTCAGCACCCACATTCAGAAGAGGGCGACCCTTGAGCTCGCTCAATATAAGGGATATTTTCTTTTTCATAAAAAAAAATAAAATTTATGTCATGTCTTTATAAGAAATTGAGTTAATCATTATATATTGTAAGTCGCTTATGTATATATACATATGCGTGTATATTTTCGCAGCTGCTTATAACTGAAATTTATAGTTTGTATTCATAGATAACGCTATTGCCTATATATATCCTATGAATATTCTACGTAACATCAAAAATTAATCCTGCTTTTATCAACTATTACTTCTTATCAGCCCTCAGGACGGAAATTGTAAAATTATCAGAGCATGATTTTGTCCATACACAGTCATAATGTACCATTTATGACTAACGCGTTTATTTATATGAGAATTTATTCATTTATATTATATTCATTGGTATAATATCATTCGTATGAATAAATTTGTCCAGATATAAATGCTTTAACACTGTAAATGGTATATTATGTTTATTACAAGCGAATGCATGCTTCGATAATTTTAGCTTCTGTTGCGAAAACTAATATAAAACGATAGCTGTTTATAAAAACATTCTCACAAAAGTACATCTGTGATGTTACATGGAACATTCGTAAGATATATTAAGCTAATATGTATCTGGATTTGCTTGTGGTCAAACAGACCATGTATATATAAAACACAGCATTGCTTTCTCGTATCTTATATTTCCAGGATATTGGATTATCGAGCGCTCGAAATAGCTTCTGCAAAAGGGCGTGTCTAAAATTTGACGATAATTTCGGCGATGGCCACGAAATTCACAGACTTACAGACATTTGCGATACGAAAATATTTCGACTGTATCGATCGCGTCTGATATCTTGGCGTGGTCTTGAAAATTTCAGTAATAAACGTCGGATATTGTTTGATATTATTAAACTTAATAAATAAAGGACGTGGCCTCCGGAGTAATGGCTTTCAAAGCTGCGATTGCTTATTCATGCTATAATGTATACGCGTGCAGGACGTGCGTGTACCTACATCAAGGCGCGCGCGCGCGCACGCGCCCATGAAATAAGTAATTTGATTTCCACATAGTTTCACGTTTCCAAGAGTATTACGTTCAAAAGAGATTTATTCGTTTACGCGCTCGTAACTTCTCATATCTTCAGAAATTTTCGAAGAGCAAATCTCAATCTGATTTCAGCTGCCGTCTTTCCGTCACGATACACACAGGACGCACGATATACCTTTAATCTCGGTTTTGATCCATTCACTAAATTCCCCAACGATACCAACATGTAAGATGACGATTTACGCGATATTATTCCAAAGGTGTTCAGCAAAATCTCTCATGCGGTCTTACGCGCTAATTGCTTTGCTTTGATTGCGCGCAGCCGCCGAAATTCAACGGATTTCCCAAATTAACAATCTTCGAGCCGCGCGTAGCCTTCTCTACCGGGGGTTAAATCCCGCTGCTCTTGATTCGGCGCAATTAACGCACTAGCTTGTATAAATATTACATCCAGCGAGAATGCCAGGTGGGTCTAAAGTGATTAAGTCCACCAAGAAGACAGGAATGAGTTATTACATCGGCCATAGAATGCAGTCAGCGGTAACTTTTGCACGTTAATCTTACTCTTTAGACACGTTAAAGGGGTGTAATTTGCTTGCATTCAAGAATTATCGAGCCAAAAGTCTATATCTTTATCAGAACACACGTTCAAAAGTGTGTAATAGCTGCAAGAATAACATTCTTTTACCTTTTACCCTCCAATCTACCCATCTTTCACGAGACATACAAAAACGGATAAGATAGAGGATATCCATGCTCTACTAAATTTCATTGAATTATTCATCAACTAAATCAATAATACGGATGTACAGTTCTCATATATACATATACATATACGTGTAGTCTATGTCTGCATATATAGAAGAATATTCGATATTATCCGTCTCGTCATTTTAACGTAACTCATTTTTGGCAAAAGTGGATTACGTATGTTTGTAAACGTTTTAATTATTTTACATATGTATAAAGTTGTACAAGAAAGATTGCATACACTGTGCTTCGCGGAAAAATAATCTGATTTCAAAAAGTAATTACTTCCGATGCATATAAATGTTTACACATATCGTTTTTAATATATCCGTAACCGAAACACGACCCAGCGTTTTCCATTGTATTTTAATCAGGACACAGTACACGGACAAGCAAATATATTTCATGGTATTAAATTATAATCTAAACATTCATTTCGCCTAGCTCAATATCTACTTTAACGAGGAAACCAAAATAACCACTTATTTCATTAATTATCTCTCCATGCAATTAAACGAGTTAATGATCGAGAATAGAAGAATAAAAGTATTCGTCTTGTTGAGAGCCGCGATTCGAACTGGCAATATGTCATATTCGCTTATTGTGATCCAATTAATTCCATCGCGGTGAAACTTACACAAATTTAATCGCGAGAGATTAAATTGCATTACATTTCACGTTGTGAGCTTGTGAGGCCTACGTATCACAGAAGCGCGACGCGAAATCCGCTGCAGCCCGCTGCGAAAGCGGACAAACGCATGAATTTCGCAGACAGCTCGTCGCAATTCGCGAGTTTGCGTCGGAAAGTTCGTGGACGGCGAGATGGTGGAGCGACGAACGGTGGGAACGATAAAGAGCGGGGACGATGTAAAAAGGTCCGCCGCTGTGTCGGCGGTTTAATTACATTTTTCGCCGCTTCTGTATATCAATATCAGTTTAGACTTTGGCGATTAACGGGGCCGCCGTGTTCGCCGCCCCCAGAGTTCGTTGCGGTCGGTCGTGGAAGCGGTGGGGTCGCTTGATTGTGTAACTCTAATGCCATCTATCACGCCTTCATTCCCCATCCTCGGACCTTCCTTCCGCAGGGGCAGGGTCGGGAGAGGGGTGGGATAAAAGCGAGGAAAAGTAGCGTCTCGAAGATGAATGGTTCGGGCATCGATGACGCCGAAAGCGCGGGCACGGGCGCGGGCATGGGCGTGCGCGAGGAAAAGAGTATCGAAAAATTTGCCGGTAAGAAGAGCGCCAGCGGGGCTGGCGAAAAATCACTAATGGACCATTCATTTTTATTTGGCGCTGCTGTGTTACTTCTTGCGTGTCCGGAAGACGCGGGAACGGTATCTCGACTTTATCCGGGATAAAGAATTTATGCCCGCGAATGGAATTCCCGATTATTCCTCTTGATACGGAGCAGCGTTATAAGTAAGAAAACGTGTAGTAGTTTACGAGACGCACCCCATCTTCTAAAATATGCTGACGCGATCTCCCTCCCTCTCCCCCTTTCTCTCCCTCCCCCCTCTCTCTCTCTCTCTCTCTCTCTTTCTTCTCGTCTTCGATCACTGTAGATACTATTTATAGTATGTACTCAATATTAACAAATATCGTCTGATGTTACTATCTATATGTCTAACAGCAGTCATATTTTTAACTAATTGGCCTTAATTTTGTTCTAGACAGTACGGGGAAAAAACCGCTGTTACATTTTATTCGAAAACGAACGATACTCGTGTCAAGACTGCGTCTAATTTTTATCAATGACGTTAGACACGACGAAAGACCGGAAATACTATAATGCGGGACGCCGGGGATGTCCGAGAAGCGTTTGGCAGCACGGCCTCGGTTGGCCACGTTCCGCCGATATTTCTGCAACGTAAAGCGGAGAATGCGGCTTACGCCTCCGGAATGGAATAACGCGGTGGAAAATGCCGCGGGATGATGCATGCGCCAACTGGCGCTGGGATACGGATGAGAAACAGTGTCTTACGAGGGTAGAGCCTTCGCTCGGTTTCTTCGGCCGTTAGCTCTCCGTCCAACGCCACCGCCGGAAGCATCCGTCTACCCCAGCATCTTCTCCCTTCGTTGGATGCAAACTTCTCAACCGCGCGCGTTTACACGTCGCCTGCGTCCCGCGAGGGCCCCCAAGAGGGTTCGCACAAGCGCGCTGATAGATTTTTGCCACAGCCGCCGTTGAAAAAGTTTCGCAATTTCCGCCCGAAAAAAAAAAACGTTTCACGTACTTATTTACCTTGCTCGAAACGTTGCTGATTGACGTAAAATTATTTCATTTCCCGCGTCGTCGCGATTATCGAGATGCCAGTCTACACGCGCGACCAATCGTTAAATGTACGAGCATACTTTCGAACGCGAAACGCAACCACAGCGTCGAATGATCGTCCAAAAATAAATAAATAAATAAATAAAAATAAAAAACAACTAAATCATGTCCACGTGCTACAGACGAAGGTTCAATAACCGATAAAAATCAGCTTTCAACTGCCGACTGCGACCATTAGCAATAACTGAGAATGTAAAGTAATACATACGTAACATTAATATATACATATTAGATGTACGAACATGTGGGACCAGCGATTCGCACGGCTGAAAATCTCGAAAATACGAAAACGTATTGCGCGTGCAGGGTGCATTCATGCATTCATGCGTGATGCATCGTTCTAATATTTGTTTCGTCACGCCTGACGTGATTACTACGTCGATTAATTACGACGTAACAAGACCGCGAATGTCGAATGTTGCTCAAGGCCGAAACGAAAATTTCGCGGATTACCGATTCGGTAATGAACGAGCCAAAGAGCGAAAGGCTATCCGCTAATAAAATAAATCCCGGTCGCTTGTTTTCGCATTAACATTTATACTCTTCCGATCGCAACGAACAGGCACTCGAAAGGTAGATTTTTTTTTTTTTTTATAGCGATCGATTACACTTCTGCGCGCCTTTCGCGTCCCCCGCTAATGCGATTATTTGTACGCGATAACGGGGCACGGCGACGTGAGCCACTCATTGTCGTTACGAGGACCGTTAGAGCAGCGAAAGAAGGTGGGATAAGGAGCAGGCTCTCTGGAACAGAGAGCCTGGGATTATGGTGTCTCATAACGCGCGTGCATACATACAAGTGGCTGCCAAGCGCCTCTCCCGCCCCCGCACCTTTTCACTACTTATCGCCGTCTCGTCCCGTGTGCCATTTTCCTCGACAAAAATGCGAAAACGATAATTACTACGTATTACGAGTGACACGTAATTTGCGTTCATGTTCCCTTATTGCGGTTTTAGCGGCCCTCTATACATTCTCGTGAGGGGAGAATCTCACGAAGCACGGACAAAGTCTTGCTCCACTCAAATTTATTTCACGAAAGGCAGACGGATTTATTTTGCAAGGGGAGGATGCTGTACAGACGTTTTACGTGGTTTATTAATAGCGATACATAGTCTGTTCGAAAATGGGTTTAGTTATTACTAGTAAAAATAATGCAGTTGGCAAAAGTGAAAATTACTAGCGTTGCGTTTTGTTTCTTCCACCAGTAAAACCAATAGACGATCCCAAATAGTTCGAAACATCATAAATATTTTCAGGTTTAAAATTGCGGACATTTTAATGTTATCGCAAGCTTGTGATAACATTGAAATGTTCACAATTTTTAACCTGAAAATAATTTTGAACCATTTGGGATCATATCGATCTATTGGTTTTACTGGTAGAAGAAATTAAACACAAAACGCCAGTAATTTTCACTTCTGCATTACTTTTACTGGCAATAACCAAATTTATTTTCGAACAGAGGGACAATCGAATAATAATAGCTACTCTATTTAAACAAATTGCTCATTTAATTTACTCACTCAGTTGTTACTGTTGCTGCTGCTGCTGTATTTCCTTTCCAATTGATTCTGAAAATATAATAAAAATAAATTATTCATAAAGAATTTTCGTAATAATTATTTATAGAATAACACATAAATATTGTATAATATATTATATTTTATAAATTTTACCAAACGTCGATGTATAAAAGTTAATAAATTAAAGTTCATGTGTTTCAAAAATAACTAGTTAAAGTTAAAAATTAAATTATTTAAAATTAACTAAGTTAAGTTAAAAGTTATTAACTTAATTATTTAACTTTTAATTTTTTAATTATCAATCGTGCAATGAGTTACGAGAGTTTATAATGCAGTGCGATGCAAGTAGATCTCCCTAAAAGTCGTTGATCAAAAGATGCGGTAGTTTCGCGCAACGAGAGAAACTCCGCATTATTCGAGGCGCACGTGCACGCCGTTGGTTAATGCCTCTCCACTCAGGTTGTTGACCGCGCACGGTCCCGTAAGACTCCCCACTCTGCGCGCCGTCTGGGCCGCCTCCCCACTCTCCTCCCGAGGCGCACGTGCATGCCGTCGCCGCGTCGGCCGACAGGTCGTTGACCGCGCAAGGTCAGGCGCCACACAGTCTTGGTCGCCTCCCCACTCTTCTTAACAGAGGCCGCTCGACCATCTGCGCCGCCGTTACCGCTACCACAAGCTTGTAAGCAGCTTGTTGCAAAAATCTTTTGCAGCTTCCATGCTATCTTACAGTGTTTTAATATAAAGTTTATGCAATATGTTGCTGTAATCTTTCAGTACTGTATGAGTTGATGATATAATTTTAACCTTCACTTTTTAAAACAAATGTATTAATGATTAATGTTATTAAAATATATTATTAATATTATTAAAATACGAATTGTTATAATATAATAAAATGATATGTATTATGAGCATGATACATTTCCTTTGGTACTTGTATAATATATTCTCAAATAATCGGATACGTCAAAAAGATACTTTTTAGGTTTAAAAACATTTTTGTAATTGACTTTTTATGTGTCAAAAATTTAAAATAATGAAGACAAGCCAAAAGTATCTGCTTACAAGATAAACGGAACAATAATTGCTTGATTTAAAATATTTCGATGAAACAACAAATGTAGAATATATTACAAAAGTACAAAAGGAGGGGTATAATCGTGCTCATAATAGTATTATTCTTTATTATAATAATCTATATTTTAATAATATTAATAATATATTTTAATAATATTAATCATCAATACATTTGTTTTAAAAAATGAAGATTAGAATCATACCAATGCAGTATAATACTGAAAGATTGCAGAAACATATATTGCATAAACCTTACATTGAAACATTGTAAGATTGCATGGAAACTGCGGAAGATTTCTACAATGTTACAATCTTGCGGTAACGTTGAAATGTCCGTAATTTTAAAGTTGAAATTAATTTTTCTGACGTTTCAGACTGTTTGGGATCATTTCAATCGTCTATTGGTTTTACTGGTGAAAGAAACGAAACGCAATGCCAGTAATTTTCACTTCTGCCAACTGCATTACTTTTACTAGCAGTAATCAAGCTTATTTTCGAACAGAGGGACAATATTAACGAAACGTTATTTGTTCACATCTTCACGGGTTCGTAATGAGCACGATCCCCTTTATACGTATCAATGTCATTAAATAAATTAACAATGGATATGCGGATAATTACAACGTTGTCATGACAACGGCGTACCTTCGTATCATTTAGGGGAAAGTGCGATTATAATAAGAGGGGGGGGGGCGATCTTCTATATAATGAATTTGACGTTTCGTCTATTGACGGCGGCACGGCGGCAGGCTCAGACCGGTCTGAAAATACCGGGGGGATACTTATTGGATATTAAATGGACATTCCCTCCATAGATCTTCCACGTCACTTCGCGCTGTCATTATGACAGCCTTTGGAAACTCGAAATACCGCAACCTGCCGGTGTCCATGACGTAGCCAAGACGTAACCATGCAATTCCGTTGCTTCGGAATTTGCCGCGGAATGCACCGAGTATCGATCTACTACCTGCACGGCCAAATTCTAATAAATGCAGGATAGGACTGCGCCGCCGGGGCAGAGACACGCGGAGCGCGCCAACATTTTTTCGCGCCCTTCTGATCATTTTTCACATAGAAGCAGTATGAAACAAGTCTAACCTTCGTAAAAATGAAAAGCGCAGCGCAAAAATATTCCAATAAATCTGCAAAAAATCAAAAATAATATTTTTCGTCGTGATGTATGGTTATTAAAAAGCCGTTCCGCGTGCATGCTATTTAATTGATTTCTAACCAAAATGTAACAAAAACATATTTCTGCACATGCGGGATGCGAAAAGAAATATATTTCAGCGTATTTCAAACAACAAGAGCTCCTCGCGGCAAGTATCATATTCTGATAAATATGTCATCGGCAATATAATGAAAAGACGATACGCTATTGATTAATTGTAATAACGTTAATTGGTTCAATATAATATCTGCATTATGCTGTCACGCTAATTGCATCATCTCGTTCTATTTGCTACGTAAAATTATCCCGATAATTATAATCTCTTCTACATCGTGCTTATGCATCGAATTTGAATAATTTACACGCCATTCCTAAGTCTTAAATGGGGCTTGAATTAGATTGGACACACCGAAATTTCGCGTCCTCTACACGCGAAAGAGGAAATCTTGACGGAATAACGATCAAGAACATCTGATACCTCTCTAACTTTGGAGTCGCTCTAGTTAGTGGCGTTTCCGACGACCCGTTATCTCCGATTTCGGCCAATACGGAACGCACACTTCGAGGCTGCTCTCGTCACCTCTCTCCCTCTTTTCCCTCCCTCTTTCTCACTCCTTTCTCTCGTCCATCCCTTTTGTCGACGACGACACCGACGAGAGGCTCGGGACTATAGGAGAAAAGAACACCTATCCTTCGATCCATACTTCACAGCGCCCCTGTCACCCACTATAAAAACATTCCACGGCCCCAGTATAAAAGATTTCCGGCGTCAAATAAAAAGCCGCGGTTGATCAATTCGGCTCGGGAAATCCACAAAAATCGGGGTGAGAAACTTTTCCCCCGCTTCCCGTGAAGGGGAGGAATTTCATTTATAACACGTCCTTATATCTACGCGGATCGGCTCTCGGAACATATTCGAATAGCGATAAAATCAATTTCAAACGCCGCTTTGCTCGCCCATTCACATTTTTCCCGCGCATCTATTCGACATCAGAGTTTATTTCGCGTCAGAAAAAATGGCGCGAGTAAGAATTCTTTGGCTTCAGTTGGAAACGGGTACATATGCTCGAACGCTACCACGATAGACGCATTTTAATATTACAGACGAACTCTTGTGCGAAATTACGATGTCATACGACCAATAAAATATTAAAGTTCTTTTAAATGTATCATTTTTAACGCCCAATTATATTCGTACGACGTGAAATTCTATTGTTTGTAGATTTCGAAAAGATACATGAGAGACGAAATATATCTGCAATATGTAAAGTAAAGTTGGATTTCACTCGTGTTTTCTCGTGAAATTTTTTATTCTTCAAAACAAAGAGGAGAACGAGTCGTACCATTGTTCTATCCAAACGGCTAAAGAGCAAGCTGCATTTTTAGTCTACAAATATTAGAATGATTTTTTTGCGGCATCCGCTATTGTACAACCGGAAATGAGAGTCACGGCGCATCAATGTTGCGATAATTATTTATTATCTCGTGAAAGTAAACTTCTCTTTTGACGGTTTAAAGAAATAAACTGTCATTAGGATTGAGCGTACGGATAAACCTGTCAAATGAATGAAAATATTTCCAGCGACTTTTATAAATGCATAGACAGACGCATTGTTTTCCTCTCCCGTCTCTGTCCTCGTTTCAGAATTCAAAATTCAGAAATCAATGCGATAAACTAGGTCGGAATGTAGAAATAAACCAGCTATAATTATTTTATAGTAGCGTCAGTCTCCGCATAACCGACATTCTTCATCAAACGACGATCTCCATCCGATCAATGCACATTTGCATCACAAAGTAACACAATCTACGAGAATACCGAATTTACCTCTATTTTTTTCCGTGGTAACGAAGCCGCGATAGCGAGCATTAACCAGTGAATAAGTCGCTTAGGAGCACTAAAGTGCCAACGATTCTTCTGGGAATACGAATAAACGATTCTCAGTAGCCACACTAGCGAAAGCGGCGATACTTAGTCTGATTAGTAACGTCGGTTCGCGCACGATAAAAAGTATTTTAATCTTTTCACCACACTCGTATTGTCTCCGTATTAGAAGCGAAAACAAACTTTGTGCAGATGCAAATATGTTAATAACGCGTAACAAAACATATTTATTTTTAAAATATGGAAAGCATTTGTGATTAGAGAATTTGAATATTTAATGTTTGCTCTATTTTAGAAGTAAGACTAGAAGAAGGCATAAACTCAATTGACGCAATTGAAGATGTTAACGTTAGTATTATAATTAATTCTAATCCAGTCAAAGTAGTAATCCTCATTGCCAAATCTCCTTCGATTTCAGCTTTATGAAGTCACTCGATACAGATCTCGGTGAACCGCGTTAACTCTCGCTCGCTCGCTCGCTCGCTTGCTCGCTCTTTTCCGGATTACGCTGTGGACAGGGATGTCCTAATTCTCGTAGCGCAGGACGACGGTGGTGGGTCATAACGGTTCGACGTGGATTCGAGCGAAGTGCAAGAGGTTAAATCGAAAGGGAGGATTATTGCGACGGTATTTCGGATATCGCCGAGAGCGCGTAAATTCCCGAGGGTTCGGCCATAGAAGCTCTACGAGGAGTCTGGCTCGTTCGGTTCTCGAGGTGGGTGTAATCGAGGCTCGCGGAAGGGTAGTGAAATAGAGGCTGCGAAGTAGGGTGGTGGTGGCGATGGTGGTGCAACGCCAGAGAACGAGGACGAGGAGGAGGAAAGTGATTTCGACCATAACAGCTGCTCCTCCTTGCAGCGCGACTGGGTACCCTGAATGCCGGTGGTGCCGGTAGTGCCGGTAGTGCCGGAGTTCCTCTGAGAGTCGCGAGTAGAGTTGGCCAGAGTGATCCAGAACGTCTAAGACGACGAGGTTAAGCAAATGTGTGCTCTCCGACTTGGGAGCGTCTAAGATTACCTCGAAAAGGTCGAGAGCCTATACCGGAGAACGCTCTCCTTGGCTATACGTCGGGAACTTTGACACAATTCCGTACCGTGGAATCGCTTCGCAGTGTCTCCGATTCCCGGATTCGAGTACTTTTCAAGTTGGTCTTTCCCTTGGGAATAGGAGAAGAGAATAGTATCGAGTATACCTTTGCGAAAACGTCTCGCATTGATTTTACTTTTTTTTCGCCAGTTGGATCGTTTCACTTTGCCACTCGCAATATTGTGGCGTGTTCCCGCTCAAAATGCTGTTTTTAACGACCAACTGAATTATTTGCCTTTCTTATAAAAGCAGGTAAATACTATTACATACGTTAATTTAAGAAAAGTATAGAGCATCATTATCCTCATGAATTATAATTTAGACTTTTTATCGTCAATGGGCAAAACATTTTTATCTATTACCACGTAATTCAACAGGCAGCGTAACAATGTCGTCGAACGTTATACATACGATATTTCTACTCATAATTTGAACAGCCAAAGCATTTTATTCAGAAACGAGAATTTTTCCTTTCCCTCGTTTTGTATGCCAAGTTCTCTTCTATTCACGCGACACAGATGCGCGAGGCGAGAGCCACCGAACTCTCATGCGGCTTGCTTTAATTGGGACAAATTACTCGGTGTACGTGAGCCGTGATCGAACGAACTCGCGATCTCATGGTTCAAACGCGAGTTTGCATTAACCTCTATCTCTTTGACGCGAGCCGGGAGTACTTTGCGGACTAAATTAAATCGATCGAGTGAATAGCTACTTGGTCTCTCCACTTTATTCGCATTGGGGAAATTTTACTTTTTTTTTTCCATTACCATTTTCAACCATTCCACATAATCGCAACGATATTTTTAGGCGGCTCGGACGAACATTTAATATACGTCCAATCGTACGTACTCGCTTCTCCAAAAGAAAAGAAAATACGTCGCGTGGCATATCGCAAATCACTTCCATAAACGTCTCAATAATATTGGTCTACCATCGAGATATCAAATGTAGACGAGGGCGTCGGGTTTCAGTTGGATCAAAAGTTATCTGGGACGAAGAAAAGAGAAGAGAAGAGAAGAGAAGAGGGCGGAGAGCAAGAGGATAGGTGGTAGTGAATTTGTCGTCGGGCGAGGTATACAATGTCTCTGGTGTCTCATAAAAAATGATCGATCGAGCGGCAGCCACCACCTCGCCCGCGACGAACGATTGAGTTCGAGACTGGGTTGAGACGCCGCGCGCCGGATATTAAGAGGCGCGTATCGATTTATAAGAGCGGTTCCCCGCCATTAAAAGGCCTAAAACCCACGACTCGGGTCCCTTTTGACCTCCCGTCTTATCTTACATTGCCAACCATCGAACCGGAGAACGTCCATTCGCTCATACGACCGGGAGAGACCATTGAGAGTCCCATTCTCGATCCGAGATTAAGAAACTCGCGTGAGTCCGGGGACGTCGACGACGGGGGCGATGAAGATCGAACGCGAGTTCTGGATGCTTTCGATCATCCATCACTGGCGGTAGTAATTTGGTGTCAATTTTTCGCGATTAAGTGAAAGACAGGCAGGTTAGGGATGAGGAGGAAAACCGAAGGGGAGCACTTGGCTCCTTCGGAGCGCGGGATATTTCCCGCGTTGATATCGGTAACAGGGAAAGGACGGGGCGAGACACTCTGTCGCGAAAGTTGTTTGGCTGAAGCGGCCTCCGTCATGAAATTTACCTATTACGTCAATTTCGTGCCATTAGCGAAACGAATTGGCGTTCGTCTCGCAGCTTCAACCCTCCAATTTTGAAACGTGCATCGATATTAAATATTTAGCTATCACTCAGTTCAACGTTATAAACTAATTGCCTAGCATTATGTAGGCTAACCTGATATTTTGTCATCCGTGAGCAATCGACAAATTATAATCATTTATCACTCTAAATGTTTCACATCAGCATACAGATGAGGCTCTCGCATATGCAGCAACGGAAATAATATCAGCAGTCTTAATGAAGGAAAATACAGTCAATTATCCAGATATCGCGAATTGTTTCCAACGTCGCCTGCATCGATCACGGTGTGCCGTATCGTCGACATCCACCTGGGTCCCCAGTACACACCACACGCTCAACACGAACCTCACTCCCATCCCGCCTCGAATGATCGCTGCGGCGCGGCGCGGCATCAGTATATACAACGTCACGTATTTGTGAGAGGCGGGTAACTCGTGAATTGAACGAAGCAATCAGTACACCTCCATTATCTGGTTCAGTTTCGCCGCCGCCGCGTCGGTAGGATCTCGCATTTATCTTCGTTTTCGAGAATTTATGATAGTCACCCGAGTGCCGAAAGCTTATTTCGTTGCCAACTTTTTCTCGTCGCCACTGTCGGAGAGACATCACGAGACGTCAAGTTGCCAACAAGGACAACAAAACAAAGAAACACACAAAAGAGACGAACCCGAGACATCATAGTCTCACTATAAAAATAAAAATAAAAAAATTTGCGATATTGTATCGCGAGAGAGATTAAAACCTGAGCAACCCGGGGCAATACCGTCCCCGTACGAAATAATCGCGAGTGCCTCGTATTGAGTTTGATTTCACATGGCGGGACACTATTTATGAAACAACTAATTCGTTAATGCGCGAGTTTGGAAATCCAATCGGACAAGATAGGTGGGGTCGGCCGAACGAACGAGCGTCGAATCGAAGTTGAATCCAAGTTCCGCGCGCTGTTAAATGTTTCCCATGTCGCAGTTACGTCGGCGACGGTAGACACATTAATTCGACGGTGCTGCGCCGATCCCCGTATTCATATTTATGTCGCATCCGACGATAATTATTATCGGAATGCCTAATTGTTGTTTGTGCCCGCGCGGAGCGTCTACCTGTGCCCCGTCCTGCACATAGCCGCCACCCTACGCCTCGTCGTTTAATGCAATTTCCGGTGTCGCGTCTGCACGTAAGCGCTCACGCGAATACACGAATGCGTAACACGGTACATCCACGGCGACGTTCAAATATACGCAGCCGAGTATGACTTTCGAGTGAATTCCCCGTACAATAACCCTGGATGTTGAGGGTCAGTGGTTCTCGGGCGTTTTACACGATATCCTAAACTCCGGTCCATTTTTCATCGGCACAGCCGAAAACATCGCGACGATAAATTTCATCTCAGAGTTAGAAACAATTTATAAAGCTGCTGGCATCGCATCACGCTTCGACGCCCCGCCAGAAAACTTACTATTGTAGACAGATAACAATATATCGACGAAAAATAAAAATACAAACATAAAAATATATAATATCAAGCGACATCAAGTGTGCGGGCGTGTGAAATATGATACTGAAGAAATATTAAATATTAGTAGCAATAACTTATAACAATCGCACACAATTGACATGTACGTATAAAATATTAATTCCCACCCGTATATTAAAATTAAATTATGTCAATAACAGTTATTAATAAATTATTAATAAAAATTCATTGAAATCTAGGAAATGTTCGGCCGTCATAAAACTAATAAAGCGCAAAAACGTAGAGTCCATAATTTGCTTCATAATCGAAAGCATAATACGTATTTTACTTCGTGTAATCGAGTATTATGCCATCAGGAAACATCGAAGCTATTGCCGTTTTTTTACAGTACAATACTCCTGACCTACCAAACGCCGTCGTTGTTCCATAAATTGAAAATGGAGCCACGTAATTAATAGCGCGTACTACATTGTTCCTAATGCCAGTAATGCGCGGTTATGTAATTACCAATTCAGGCACG
This sequence comes from Solenopsis fugax, assembly GCA_003595255.1. Classification (NCBI taxonomy): domain Eukaryota; kingdom Metazoa; phylum Arthropoda; class Insecta; order Hymenoptera; family Formicidae; genus Solenopsis; species Solenopsis fugax. The sequence goes on from QKQZ01051338.1 coordinate 17,989, forward strand.
GAACAATGTAGTCGGGAGCGGTGAATCGTAAGTATACTCTACGCAACTGTATTGTTGTATTTTATCGAATCGTAATGTATTTTCGGCACGAATTGCGACGCTTGTATTTCATAATAATGAGCTTTCGTTGGTCATTCGGAGTCATCATGAGCGCTATGATCCTCCGTTACGAAATATTTATTTCGATAGCATACGCGGATATCATTGCAAACATTACCATATTACTCATCACAATAGCAACGTGAAGCTGTCTGTTAAATCTGTCAGCTTCATAAATATTGATTGTTTGTTTATTATCACAAATAAATATAATTTTATATTATTGTAACATAGAAACGTATCGATTTAAAAATATCAAGATTGAAATAATTTCAACACATCCCAATCACTGCCACCTTTCGTTTAATTTGATCATAAAAAAGTCGCATTTTAAAATACTTGTTTGCAAACGAAACGGTGACAGTTTAAGAGAATAATGTATAATGAGTCGTATTTTGCTGCAAGACTTATCTACGATAGCGTTTGTTACACGGCACAACAACTCACTCCGAAAATGCGCGCGCGTATATGGTTGGAATGTTATTCGCATGAGAGATGAGGAGGAGCAATGGTCGTCGAGAGTGCTAGCGTCGTCTGAAGCCGCGGTACGGTATTTAGAGAGGAGGCCGGCGAGACATGGAGGCAAGTGGATGGCGGTTGAAGGGTTGTGGTGAGTTAAAGAGAGGGCTGAAAAATTACCAACAGGGACGAGCCCGGCATCCGTGTTACCCTCCCCCGATGGCTCGCCCTTGCGCGGAAACAGGACGATGGAGAACTCGGAGCGAGCGGGAGAGAGAGAGAGAGAGAGAAAGAGAGATGAAGCGAGGGTGTGGAGGAGCAGTGTAAAGTCTGAGCCTCTGCGGTCTCTCGGCACATTTTTTGCCGTTTAAAGCAATTTTTCTGCTCGTTTCTAACCATCCACCCTGACTCCCTCACTTCTCCGCCCCATCCACAAACTCGCTCCTCATCCGCTTGTCTTCCCCGCCGAGACGGATATCTTGGGCATCTCGCGGTCTTGCGATAATTGTTTAAGATTTTCTCTCTTCTCTCATCTCCCTGTCTGTCTTTCACTCTTTCTCTCTCTCTCTCTCTCTCTCTCGTTTTCCCTTTTCGCCACTCGATCGTCCATTTCCTTAACCAAGTTGATTAGTCACCGCGCCTTCACCGCTCTTTTTCGTTCGATCCCCTTCCCTCATCTGTTCTCGGGCGACAATAATTGGTCTAAGTCCGAATCAGTTCTTCTCGCCTTTCCTCTCGCCTACGCGACAAATTTGCTCTTGAATCGAATACCTCTTCGACATTTCGCGATCGTACTTTAGAATTTATCATTCAGAATTTATCTCCGCGTTCCTATAAATTGATAATTATGTACTTATACAAGAGAAAGAAAAAGAGAAAAGAGAAAAGAGAGAGAGAGAGAGAGAGGAAGAATGTTAAGCTAGAAGTAACGAGTACAAGAGAGTACAACGTTCCAATTGCCTCTTTACAGAGCAGAACACGAGCATTCAGAAATATTTCTTTCGAGGATTTTCTTTATCATCAATATATCGATCGATTTTAATACTCGGTATAATTTTTACCGGTCAAACTTCTCTGTTTAAAAAAAATTATTTAGTGTTTTTTCATTTGCGAATAATATAATTTTTATTTTGTAAAAGGATGGAAGAAGAGCCAGTAAATAGTATACGTCGCGGTGTTTCTTCGCGAATATCGAGTGGCGTTAATGCTCCCAATTGTACAAGGAAATGCGCTTCCTCTCTGATTTACTGAAAAATACGACGTTCTCATCCCGCGCGAGAGAGCGAAATTTCATTTTGTTTACGCGCGAGGATCATAATCCCTCCTCGCTGCCGTTCGTCCCTTCCACGTAGGGAAATCCGTCGCCGCGTGACGTTTAATTGAAAATACCATCCCGTCTCCCGGAACACGTCGCATCCGGTAAGGCCGTGTTCGACGATCGATTAGAGTCCTGCACGTCCGACGACGAGTAGCTTCGCGCCGGAGACATATCGGTTGCAGTCCGGCAAACCGGGCCCGATAAAGTGTTAACGAGCAGCGGATTTCCCATCTGTCGCGTTGTTGCTGGAACATCGCCGGAACAACGAGGACGGAAGATTGGTAGAGGGAGGCCAAGGGCCGGATAACGTCGCCCGTGGAAGGTCGTTAACGTTAATGAATAAGTAAGGTTAATTTGCGAATGAGTTTCACACTACGTGCTACCGTTGCTGCCGCCGCTGCTGCTGCTACTTCTGCTTGGCTACCGCATACCCGAGGGCATCCATTTCATTATCGAAACCGGCAAGCCGGTGCTTCGCCATTCGATCTCTCCCTCTCTGTCTCTCTCATTCGTACCTTCAATTCACGAGTTCCCTCCATAGCTTTCATAACACAATCTTAAGCTATCAAAGGAGCCGCATATAGCTTTTACAAGAAAAAAAAAGTACGCCTACTTTTCTTGTTTCCACATTGTAATAATGTATTATTAACTTATAAAAATAAAAACGCAGTATATCTACGGAATATTTTTAACATGCAGTTCGTAAAAGGAGTTTCTGAATTAAGAGCTATATCACTTCTCGCAAATAAACCACGACAAATACGTCTATTTGTACAACGTTTGTGTGAACAGCATTCACGATGTAATATATAATTCTTAATCATGCCACAGAGCGAACAGTAATTAAAGTAATAAATATGCAATAAGAATAAGATTCCAAATTAAAATATAAATACAAAGATGTATTTGTTATTCTTTTTTATCTCATATTTTTTCTTTACTTTCTCAGGGACTTGCGTGTCTCAATTGTTAATATATTAATTATTATGGAACTTTATAGAGAGAGAGAGAGAGAGAGAAGTTTACGCAAATTTTGTTTAAATACCCAACGAGGACAGGATATATCATGCATCTGATAATCACACTAATCGGTATGCAAGCTCAATAGCTCGCCCAACAGGGCGTGCTTTACGCCTGAAGCTTTTACCGCCCAAACTTAGCGACAGTTCTCTATATCTAAACGCGCTGCTCCTCAACGTCATCCCCTCGCGCCAACGACATGCCAAGTTTTCGGCGTCTAACTTTCTTCTCACGCGGAAGTTTAGGTCGGAACTTAATTCCATGCGCGAGATACAGGCGTCAGCCCGGAAGTTTGTAGAAATTGGTCCCCGAAGAAAGACTGGCGGATAGACGTATCGCACGGTCGATGTATCGTATAACCGTAAAAAAAGATGCTTTAAACGGGACGCAAATAATAATAGCAGCTCGAAAGCGACCGATAATCGCGCTACTAAAGCTAATGAAATTTTGTTATCGAAAGTAAAATTCACGTCCGCGCTACGCGGCACATTATTTTCAGCGAGTGACAGCGGGATACAATATGGCGGTTTACTCGATAAGCCATAATGTGCTTTACCCGTCAGCATATCGTGCGGAAGGTCACGCAAGAATTTACACGAGTATGCGAGTGCGGTTCGCCCACTGGAATATGCGGTTGCGCGCTTCTAGCATAAATCACTTCTCGCAATATCCATCTAGGGCCTTCCCAGGAGCCTATTCCTCAAGGCGAATGACTTTCGCAAACCTCCGTTTGAGAGGTTCCATTTTGCCCATCGACATATAAATGCCTCTTCTCTCATGCTACGTTTCCCACTTTACATGTCATGTAGTCCTCATGTAATCACCTGCATTTCTCCGATGTGATTATTGATCTAAGTAAATCTGATTACGGAATACATAGTTTGAGGAATATTGGCAAGCTTTCAACATTCTACGCTGCTTTTTTTATACAATCTCCGTGTTAGCGTCCAACTCTTTTTATCTTCTAATTTTAACATTAATTGAAAAATGCGATGACACATTATCTCGCACTTCATTTTCCGCAGAATGATATCGCCATCTCTGCGGATGGTATTCAAAAATTTTTAACACAAGTACGCATTTTACGCCACGATATACAGTATGCCAGTGCTCGCAACGAAATGTACATTTCGGCCGATTTCTGAAACGATGCTACTATCTTCCCACTACTCGCATCATATCAATATAGATTTAAAATTTTAATTACCTCATTATGCGGCACGTGCCAGATTGTTGTTTGAATTGTGGCCATTCTCAGACTTGTATGTCTGATTAAACGAAATATCAGATGACATTCTTATTAAAGCTGCCAGTCAGAAATGTGTTTTAAAATATACAGGTTTATATATGACACGTGTAGTTCTATATGTTACTTCTGACACGCGTACCTGTGGATACACGTGTGTTATTATTTGCACGTGTACCTGCAGAGCCTCGTGTCAGATGTAACGTATAGAACGACTACACGTGTCACATGTGCACTGTTAGAAATTTTTTAATGACTTTTAATTAACTTGTAAGGGAAGCTTGGTGCAATGACCCGTAAATAAAAAGTAATGCAGATAGGAATATTTATTTACTAATGTCTTAAATTTTATTAACGTTTGTATTACTTGTTTGTATTATTTCATTTACGTTTGTATTAAAAGTATATTAAATTTCAGTACACTTATATGTTTTAATTCACTTAAACTTAATTTCATTAACGTGTACATTAAAAATCATTACAGTTACGAGTGATTTAAATATCATTGTATATTAAAAGTTCATGAAATTTTATGACATTTTTAACAATGTACCCGTGTATTTTAAAACACGTTTCTGATCGGGAGCTCTAATTTCAATAGATGCTTTAATAATAATAATAATAGTTTGACGAAAGAGGTACCTAGTATATTTTTGAGATGCCCTCTCGATCGGCTCGAAATGTGCATTTCATTGCGAGCACCGATATATACAGTGCTTTATTCTCAACAGCTTACTGTATGGAAAATTCAGTGCGTGCGAGCAAACGCTTTATGTTCTATCGATGGTCAATAAAAGTATCGCTCGTCCATCATCGTCATCCCGACCAGTTTCAACGCCGGCCTCTTTATCATCCCGGAGTCGCGGTAAGAGTGAAAGCATGTTTTAAGCGATTATACTTTCCCAAATATTTCAGCGCCGCTTAATGAACATTTCCGAAGATGCATCTGTGAAGGTACGACGACCGTTCGTTACCGTCCATTTTATCGTAGGTTCGTTTAAGCAGGCTCTTCCGAATTTCGCGCTCATCGTCGGAATTACGTATCTCGACGATGGAGCAAGATGAAGGGCTACGCCTGGGGAGATGTGAGAGGAGGGAAAAAAGGGAGGCATCCAAGCGCGCCTCTCTGAGAGAGCAGATAGAGCAGACTACCATGGGAACGAGGTACTTCAAAGCGTCATTTACGAGTCGAGATTGATTTAATTGAAGGGATAGCTCGAAACGAGAATCGGATGCGATCTACCAGGACCGGGCGGCGTCACGATTTTACGCATGTCTTCGTGCGCTCGCCTTCCGTGTAGTCGAAGAAAGACGGTCCCATCGACTCGTCCCCAATAGAGACGCCGCCGCCGGCGAGACTGATCCTTCTCGTTGAGCCTTTGCGAACGACTCGACGATCGTCTTGATTTGTGTGAACGTCCTGAGGACCCCGGTGATTTGGGCTCGTTTAATCGAGACGCGCGGCTACGGGATTCGAGGAGGAGAGTACGAGCGCGTGTGCTCGCCGAGAGTTCCATTAAGGTGGGCCGGCCGCTGTCAAACCCTTCCGTAATATTAATGTCTTCCGTATAATTGCATTAACGAGCTATCCCACGATAGATTCTCCGAAATATATACTCATCTTGGATACAAGAAACAATTTTCTTCAATGACAGCTTCAATAAAAATAAAAAATGTGAAGGAAATTTTGAATAGAACAAGTCGATGATAGTTATTGCAACGTGATTGCATTAATCAATTCCTTTAGAAACCGCAACGACATGGTGTAGTAACGATTATCGGCTTGTTCCCTTCCAAATTTCTCTTTTCATTTTTATTGCGACTGTCTTTTTATGAAGCTGAGACAGTTATTCCACCACAATATACCTTTCGCTCATTTATTTTTTAGACTCATCAAGATTTACGCAATGCATCGCCGTGACTGAGGAAACACGGTGAAGATACGTCTGATGTCTTACATACACGAAGCGTATACCGATACTATTGGTCGTAAACGTCATGGATAAAGTGACCTCGTTCCATCTTTTTATCGGCATGCTAAAGCATGCAAACTGCTGCTGTATCTATGTAGATGCGCGCCGCGACCGCGGAGTTGTGGTAATAGATTCGTAATTCCTCTAGAGAATTTCACATACTATGCCCTTAAATAAGATCTAATGTAGTACCTATTCGTAACTCCCTGAGTGATTTTCAGGCGCACATTGCAGCTTACCATCTACTAATCGATTGTATCCACATTGATAATTGATCCACTTAATCCAACATCCTCCAAAAGCTGTCGCTTTTCATCCTGGCGAAGATACTACGTTAGCATTAGAGAGGATTAACCGGGCATTATTATAGTACAGTAAGGTCAAGAAAGCTGATCAGTAAATTAACGCTTTAAGAGACGCTCAAAGTGAATTATTCAAATCGATCTTAAAATTTAAATGAAATTTGTTGTTAAAGCCAAATCCCATCGCATGTTACTGCATTCTATTCTTAAATTAGTTATATAAAAAAATTATTATGATTCAAATTATTATAAAATACTAATACAGTAGTTTTCTTTGACTGGGATAATGAAAGTATTTTGTACACGATCTTTCTTTGTACTCATTAAATAAAGATATTTAATAGAATCATTGTCATAATTGATAATTAGTTAAAATTTCAGTTCATTAAAGTGCCTCTTCCTACTCTCTCTATTTCTAAACACTACTTGATCCTAAGAATCATTAAAAAATTTCAACGTATAAAAAATTATACGTTAGAACCATCTGATAATTCCTAAGAGAGTTAGCACTTATAAGAATGCAATTTACTTGCTATCAAATTACAGGGTGTCTAACAACTTGGTAAAGTTCGGCGTTTTAGGTACACCTTGTATAGGGAAGCACGAGGATTCACCGAACGGAGAATAATTGGCTTAGAAATGCATAGAGTTCTAAAGCAGTTGCCGCGGTCGAGTGTCATTGAATCGGCTCAGGCTCTTCTCTCGATATGAAGTCGAGTTATTACCGGGAATCCTGTCGAATATCCAGAAACTAGATGTAAGATGGAATACTTGAACGTTTTGTAAATTGGGCATTGCGCATTGCTGCTCCGATCAATCACATCGAATATGCATTCGAAGAGCACGAAGAGCACGATGAGCACGAAAGAAACGTATGAGAATGTCTTTTCACATCTCAATTACGATCGACAAACTACGAGATGATTGGCAATCGCGGCCTGGCGACAGATCGCCGCTAAACAATCGCCAGCTGATTGCAGCCTGCGCAACGTTTGCTCACGTAAATATGGAACGTATTAACGAGCCCCGACCCCGGCTGTGCAAGGGTAATCGCGCCAATTATTATTTATTGATTATCGATAGCGGATTATCATTTGCGCGATATTTAAGCTGCCAAATTAATATCGGCTCATTCATCTTGCGTGCCTTACCGTCTCGGAGCTAAAGAGAGAGCGGCTTTTTCATTTGGAGATCACGAAACCGGAAAGTTGATGACAAAAGAGTTTATGGACGGAAAAGATTGTATGGAGCTCCGCGGAGAGAGAGAGAGAGAGAGAGATTTTCGGAGGACAGTTTGGGCACATTAACTTAACCGTGCCGTGAATTCGGCATTATTGTTCCGTACGTAGAGCTGAGTAATAAAAGATCGCATGCCAGCCGACGATATCATTACGCACGATCACGCTTTATGGCAGCCGTTTTCCTCCCTGTTTTGCTGCTCGTAATTCGATTTGAAGATACCGTCGATACATGAATGCGAGCTTATGAATGATTTATGCGGCAGTGATTCACATATCTGAAATAATTACATTACCAAAGTCGCATTACGGACGTCTGGCCTCTCGATAGTTAATGATCCAATGAAAATGCGAATTCATTTATGTTGTGACACTATTCTCGACTTAGCATTGTTAATAGTTAACGTGACACGAAAAGAAAATAACAGTATTTTTCGCAATAACGAAACGATAATCGAATTATCGATAAAATAAGGTCGCGTTTAATAAATTCTGCTTTCTTTTTTTTAATACAAGCGTTTGCTTTGCTCAATTCAAACAGAGGAAACGTTTAAAATGCGCAACTAAAGATAAGTATTATGTATCGATATATTTCTCGTTTAACCGCTCGGGCAAAGCAAGCCGCATATTATCGATTTCGCTATTTTTTCGTATCCGCAAGTCGCTTATACGCGAGTGCAACACGACTTCACGCGGTGGAAAATAAAAAAAGAAGAAAAAAAAAACAAAAATATAAGTGAGAACCGAGTTATCCTTTTTCAACTCATGAGTATAACGAAGAGGCGATTATCCGGTCTTTTTTCCACGTATAAAAAAGGGGATCGGCGCCTGAAGGCTTAAGGGGATGTTTCTCTTATTTTTACGAAATATCGTTCTTTATACGGGCAAATCCGTAGGAATCCCATTTCCACCGCGCGGCGTAATCAAAGGAGCCAACGATTCCGATGCCATTGAAGCAGGATAGATTACTGGCCGTTACGCGTAACGGGAATAGGTAACCGAAACAGCGCGCGGCTCGGCCTCGATATAATGGAGGGCCTACCGATTCGTAACAAAATTCCAACGAAGAGCCGTCGGTCGTGCGGCCGAGTGGCGCGCCGGCTGCGTAGCAGCAAACTGAATTCCTATCGCGCTTAATCAGCATTACTGTCGGTTAACTACTTATGACAGTACATCGTCGCTCTCCGCCTCCTTCAATTACACGATGTGCACACCGTTTCGGCTCATCCGGCTGCGCTGCCGCCGCTGCCGCACTCGAGTCTTGACGGGCTACGCGGATGAACGTGATTCATATCTGCTCCTTCCCGATCCGACGCGCCGCTTTCGAGTTTGCGTCGCCGTAGGATGAAAATAACATATTAATATTAACACTGTCCAGATAAATGGTACTGTCCAGGTTTCATATCTTTGGAGAAATGCCACATAAAACGCGATTCGTTTATATTTAAAACAAAATAGCACATTAGGTCAATTTGCTTCTTTCATTGTGTGATAAGTCTCGACTTGAAATTTATAATCTCAATTCCAGAAGAAAGAATTCTGTTTATGAGTTCTATCTATACACTGTGACATGTCTATTGCAACGTATATTTTATGTGTATCTCGAAATATTTCTTCAATATAGAAATCTATTCTGAATTTTCTAAACACAAATTATAAATCGTCTAAAATGAGCTTTACTTTCTAAAGAAACGTTCAATTAATAACTACACCAGCATCTAATTTTACACGGAATATTTGCCCATTGATACCGCGCGCTGCAAGTTTTCTCTTTAAACTACCTATAAGAAGATTCATGCGAACGGAACGCCCACCAAACGGATATATCTCCATAACTATTGGAGAACAGATTCATGGCGCAGTATTATGGAAGCGATGTAATTTCCACCCGCGTAATTAATGCGTAGAATAATTTAATCGCTTTAAAAAGCAACGTGTACATA
>QKQZ01051339.1:0-10888 GCA_003595255.1 Solenopsis fugax
GCCGCGCCGCCGTTATGCAAACACGTTTTAATAGTTAACTCGTATAATCCGCGCGTATCGGGAAGCAGATATTAATGGGCCGCGATATTCCTACCAGGATAATACCGCTGCATGCTGATGAGTAACGTTCATTACGAGAGCATTACCTCGGGATAACCTGTGTGCAAGGGTGCAGACTAATCCTAGATTGATAAGTAGAATCCTGTGCGCGCCGCCGTTTATTCACGACCGGTGAATCTTGCGAACTCGACGTTTCTCTACCGGATATGTAAGATCATTTCCGTAAATAAGATAACGTCTATCATATCAGAGGTAACGAGTTAATCCGGCGAGTAGTAAGACTAAATTTATGAATACTGCCTTATTCTTACATGAACGCTCGCTCGCGAGAATATTTTATCTCCATAGATTTTTATAGAACGCATTCGAGCACGGATTGGAGAATAACGCGGTATCTTTATTCTGATGTTAAAAGTATTCCTGACACGCGATTATGAATTTTTCAAAGAGCTTGGTTCCTGACCGGCAGCGATATTTAAAAGAGAAAAGAATTTAGACTCAACTATTACTTTGTAATCGCTGTTTAATCAGGTAATCACGCGGCCGGAAATTTTTATCAGACAATTTATTTCGGAAATCTACACGGAAAGAACAATTTTACTCAAGTATCTAAAAAAATCTCGGCAGATATAGACCTGAAAATAATTACGAAGGTCGCTCAAACATGATAAATAATGCTATAAAAAAATAATTGAGTGAGCGTCCTACATAATTTGAGGATCCAATAAAATTATTTTTAGATCTGTATCTAGCTAAATTTTTCAGATATTTCAGTAGAACCGTTCTTTTTTGTGTAGCAGCGAGCCAGCGATGATCTCCGGTCGCTTTATTTCTGGCGATTACTTGCGGAAAATCGATCTGAAAATGTTATCGTGAGTGTTCGTATCGTCGGGGCTTAACGTGTTAACTTATTACACGGCGACGGCGACGGAAAAATGCGGTGACGTTAAACGGTGTTTATAGAGTGCGCCTAAAACAAGAGCACTCGAATAAATTATGTGCGTGCGGCAACGGAGCTGCCGTAAGTTTGGTGTGCGGTACTGATTATGAGAGATACGAAGCCGTCTGCTGGGACGCGTATTCTATACTACGTAAGAACGTAATGCGACGTAGGAAACCATCCCGGCAGGCGTTCGTGTCCTCGTCCTTTTTTTCCTTTTCTTTTCCTCCTTTTTTTTTGAGAAATATAAATTCTCATCTCCAACGAAAGCGTGGGATGCCATTTCTCCATCGCATTACGTATAATATCGCGTATCCGCGCGCGATAATTTTTAAGCAGATGACATAAGTATTCCAGAGCTATCACGGTGACTAGCTATCCCGCAAGTACATCGATAGTTCTTCAGGAAAATTTGCATTTACGATGCGCCCAAGCGCCCCTTAACTCACTCCCCCGGTCTTAGAGCGTAGCGATTTGAACTCTTCAAAGAGCAACAAAGCGGACTCCAGTGTTTCCCCGAAGTTGCCGCAACACACACTCGCCCGTTCATCGCATTACGTAAAACTCGCGCGAAACTACCCCAAAGTTCTTTCTGGAATCGAACCTTTTCTCTCTACGGGCGCCTGGCGTCCGAACGAGTTCTCAAATCTCTTTTATGCGTCGCGCAAAAATCCGCGATTACCCGCGGTAGATCCACGCGGATCGCAAAGCTGTAATTACGCCATTCGAACGAAATGCCTGCCATCGCGCCGACGGTTATTTGCAATTCGTTCCATCTACTTAAGCGATCGTGTATATCCGAAGGTATACGGGGGGAGAGAGAGAGAGAGAGAGAAAGAGAGAGAGAGATGAGTCTGGACTCAACTCTGGGGTTCAGAAAAGTTCATCGACGCTAATTCGCCGATGAACGGGCGAGTCTCGTGTGCCGTCGGCTTGGTTTGCCCCGGCGACTTTGTAAAATCAATACCCCGCGGGTTTCCTGATATAGAAGTCTCGTTAAGCTCGATATTATCAGGGCTTTGAATACTAATTCTGTATGCCGCGTTTGCCCGCGGATAAACGAAACGCTTGTTTTCGCGCGGTGTTATTTGCGAGTAATTACCGGTAGTACCTACGTGGCGATCGTGCGTCCCATTTTTTTGTCCACGGTATCAAAGATTAATGGAGAAAGGAGACGAGAACCGTGCCGAATCTATGATTAATCGACCGCTGTGTTTCGTTATGCCGCTTACGTGTTCGGGAAACTGTGTTTGTCCTTATTTTTTTGCCGCGGTTTAATTGAGATTAGCGACGATATTCAAAGAGGCGCGATATCGGAAAGATTTATAATCGTGTTACGTTTTTTAACGTCAGTTATGTGGAGTTTCAATTTTTCTTCATGTTGTTACGTTCTATGATCAGCGCAAAGTGCATTGCTATATTAAAATTACTTGTATGATACTCAGGCTCATATTTATAATCAATACTCGAATCTAATCTCAGAAGTGCATCAGATGAGATACTCGTTCGTTTTCAATTATAAAAGAATAAATCGGACGAAATATCTGCTCCGACGAGTTACTGTCACACTCACGAAATGATTGATATGCTTATGAATTTTTAATTGAGCAAATTAAGAATCGCTTATTGTAACAATAACACATACAAATGAGTTATAACGAGCCTACGAAACAAAGTAGAAAACGTTCGATAATCATTCATCGAGAAATATTTATATGAAGAATGTAACGAATAGATTATTTAACGTTCATTTATTTCGTAACACTCGTTAAATATTTCATAATAGCGACACTGTTGATATGCAGCTTTTGGTACCTGTTATTTTATACGGCGTACATTTACATGCAGTCGATGTATTAAATTTACGGTCATCATTCACCTAACGACACTCGTATGAGCCAGTAGCAGTCACGTACCTCCACGTATCTTTGCGTTTCTTTTTGCAATCGCGACAAGTACTAGGTAATACAATTAGCCAAAAGTGATTAATCAAATCAACGCGATATTGATTAATGGTTGATGAATAATGATATTTTTTTTATGTTAATCTCATCATAATTGTTTTTTAATTGACTAATTGCGAATATTTCTATTCTCTTTCGACCAATTAATAATTGCTACTGTGCTTTATACTGTGCTTTCTGACTTTGAATCAATTCGATCGAAAAATTGAGAAAAGGCTTTTATTGACGATTAGTATCCGCGATTGTAGCTACCCACGAGTGTTTCTTGCAAGTGAGTACAACAAATGAGAAAGTGAGAAAAAAACCTGACAACGCGGGCACTTTCTGAGAGGAGAAGATAATCGACGAGACATTCTGTGATAAATATTATTTCTTTCTTTTCTACAAGATTAATTATTCTTTTTCGATTATTCGAATTGTCTTTTATTTAATATTTATCTGTAAATTAAAAATAATAAAAGACATATTTCTAAAATAAAAGTTTATAAAGCTTATATTTAGAAAAAAATTTTTTAGAGTTTCTGTAATATATTATTGTTATAAATATCAAATATTGGAAATGAATAAAAAATTGTAATAATTAGTTTTTGAAATATTGATTATTTAGTACGCTGTTTGGACGTTACATATTCATATGTTACAAATTTATTGTAGCCTATATTGTAAATATTCCTGCTGTTATGCTTTGATCGGATGCTTTGATCAATGAAAAAGTAAATTTTTATTGAGTAGTTTTTTTCATTGGACAGATCTATAATAATTATCTAATAAAAATCTATATTAATTATATAAAAAATACGATTAATAATTTTTTATTAATTATAATTACTGCAGTAGCAATAATACAGGCAATTCATTTATTTATTTAACTGAAATAAAACTCAAATCAACTGTTATCTCTTTTTTTCTTTCCAAAATTTTACGTTCTATGAGAAATGCAATTAATGAAACAAGGAAAACAAAAGATCACGACATTTAATCGTGAGATGCAAATAAAATACAAATATCGTCCGCGAGCAACTGTCTAGTATCGAACAATTTTGTTCCCCCTTAATGGGACAAACTTTGCACTGAGCGATCCCACGAAAAACGCACGAAGGTGCAAACGCGTCCCGACGTGGCTCGGACACTGACAAATCCCTGTGCACGGTCCATTATTTGGATCATTACATGCTAACTGCGCCGAGGACCAACGTTAAAAGCATTAAGGGATGAAACGGGATGTACGACGAAGACGACCGAGGGACGTCGTGAAGCGTAGATAGAAGAAGGCTGATAGAGGAGAGAAAGCGACAGAGATGGAGACCAGGCGAATGGATGCGAGGATGTATGTTGGGTGGAACTTTGCTTTCTGGCTCTTCGAAGCGGCGCGCGCGTACATCCACCAGGTGGTTCATCAGCCGTAGTCTGCGGCGAATGTTGGGTCCACTTCCATCCTCTTCGTCCTATCGTTCGTATTTTCCCCTCCTGTGCGGTGGAAGAGGACCATCAACGTCTCCGTCTCCGTGCCGCAAAAGCTGACTATCCGCCCGCGACAAGGTCGACCTTTACCCGTTTGACCAGAGAGAGGCCAGATCCGCTTACGCCGGTACGAATTCGAGATTCCGTAAATCCACCAGAACTTCGACCTACGTCGTGCTGGCTTTCCACTTATCTGCCAGCCAGAAGAGCGAGAGAGCAAAATGAGAGATCGAGAGAGAGAGGGAGAGAGAGAGAGAGAAAAAGGGTGCGGAATTCGCGAGATAGAGGTGGCCAGACTATACTGTTTCCAGTACGATGAGCAGAAATGCCGAGCGTAATGCGAAAGGGAATCCATGTAGATGCCACTTGCTACGGTACGAGCACACAGAGAGACACTCGTGCACATTCGCGTCCACGCACATATACACAAAACACACATTTGCTGTCTGACGAAATGTTTGAGAGATATCAAAACCGCATGTCCGTAAGGCCGAACCGGCCCTGAACCGGCAACCCAGATATGATGGTTGCATGGCACTTCTATAATTAATTGCCACGTGGACTCGGCGCTCCGCGGGCTGATTTATGCGAAAGTGATGTCTATCTTCCTTGTAGCAAGCAACAGATATAATCTAGACTAAAAATCGTTGTTATTACGCGACAATGTTGTCTCGACCTTGTTACGCGTAGATGAAATAAGATGGAGAAGAATCTTAATTCATCTGTCATTCGTGAAGATAAAGATAACGGCCACGACAGTTGAGATACGATAAATCGTCTCTACATTAGATTAGATCCCAAAAATAAACGTAATTTACATTCCCTGCACCCTCCCCCATTATTTCCATTCAGGCACCATTGAACGAGCCACAGGGCGAGATAATTTCCGAATCTATCGTCTCTGCTTGGTCTGCGCGGTCGCTATTGCTCAATAAATCTTTATTTATCGACCGCAAAACTCGTCGACCGAAATTATACCTTCGAGTATATTAGTCATTAAGTTTAAACCTGCCTGTCGAACGAGAACGGAACATCTTTCACGCTACGTCGTAATTTGTGGTGCTAATAAGCAAGTCATCGAAACGGGAAATCGAGTTAGCCGTTATCTAAAATCATCCCCTGCGCAGAGCGTGCGTTAATATTGAAAATGTCCGAACAATTGATATAATCCCAACGATCCTAGAATATCTGCGTGAAATTCTTATCCCGACGCGCGCGTCGGACTTCCAGTCCGCTTTCAGATCTCGTTTCAACGTAGGTAATTAATGACACCGGCAATCCGTTCGATCAAGAGAGAAAAAGGGAGAGCGAGAGAGAAAGAGAGAAAGGGGGTAGATTCGGCTTGACGAGTGAGTTAAATAAAGATGCAGCTGATACGTCGGCCGACGATAACGTCAGTTTAAAATACCTCCCGCGGAACAATGGTGAAGAGAAAGACAGATAGAAAGAGAGACTGACAAGTCGGATGGACGAGTTCCATCGGCGGTCTAATTGCCGACGAAAATGATGGAAGGGAGGAGGGACTGCACACTATCTCGTTCTCCTCGCCTTTTATACGAGGCGTACCCCTACCTCCCCGTCCCCCTCTCCCCCTCTCCTTCGTGTACACTTGATTCAACAAAGCAAATCAGACTTCGACACGCGAAGTCGGTATGAGGTATCACGCGAGGTCGCCTTAATCCTCTCCCCTCCGGACCTTCTCCACCCCCTTGGGCCAATCTTTTCCGGCCGGCTTCTTAGCCTTGCCCATGCTTCTCCCTCCCGCCGCTGCGGAATTAGTGTCAAGCTAATTCCGCAGCTGAATTTACAAATTTTCTTTGATCATGCGTTCGTTCCGATGCTACCACCCTCGTTCTCCCAAGATCGCTTTCTTCGACTACCCTCACGGCGCGGCGTTCGCCAGCGCGCCGCACCGCACCCGCGCTTTCGCGGAAAAGCAATTGCCCCGATATTATGTGCCGCATTACGAAAGTTACGGAGCAATTTTTTCGCGTTTTTTTTCTCCTGCTCCTCCTCCTCCTCCTCCTCCTCCTCCTCCTTCTCCCGTTTTCTCTCATTTTTGCACGCCCGCGCGAGGGAAGGAAGGAAAGACAGGAAGCATGCGATCGGCGAGCGTTATGGCGCTCGTACCAATTTAGACGGGCCGATCGCGTACCCTTTGTTATGAACGGGATTCACACAAATGCGGGATTTACGAGCGTTCAGCGAGTGGAAACGGCAAAGTATGTTATTCGTTTGTTGCGCCGGTCCCTATTACGTGCCCCTGCACGCGCGTTCTCCTTCCCACCCGTGCCATTGCGAAATAATCGACGAGACTACACACGTTCGCGCGCGGCTCGCGAGATCCTCCATATTGTCCGCGTATTAAGCGCTTGCAAATGAATAATCCTGCGTCGATCGAAGGTTCCGGTTTTGCGATCAAAATTTACATTTACAAATTGATTCCATTCCGCGATGTGGTGGAGCTTCATTGAAAAAAAACAACATTGATGAACTTTATAAAAAGAATATCGTGCCTCGTCAACTGGTTGCATATTTACAAAAAAGATATTTTGTTTAACTAGATATAACTCCAATATTCTAATATAACTAATTCTTAACTCAATCAGATAATTGTTACATTAGTAATTTCGTACACCGAGAGAAAAGTGTTTGGTCTTATTAAGTTATAGATATAATTGTGTAATAAAATCATTAGAAGCTCCATTTTTATAGATAGATATTATTGCTATAATGTTAGCAATGATAACTTTGTATTTATAATTCTACCAACTATAAAAGAATTTTACTACAAATTGTAATAATTTCAAATATTAATAAAGATATGAGTGGCAAAAGTAAAATAATTTTTATTTAATAAAATCAATGCAATTACAATTATAGTAAATATAACTATTTTTTTACATTCGCTTACTATTTACATGATAATAATAATAGCTGAAAATTGCACA
Source organism: Solenopsis fugax (assembly GCA_003595255.1). Classification (NCBI taxonomy): domain Eukaryota; kingdom Metazoa; phylum Arthropoda; class Insecta; order Hymenoptera; family Formicidae; genus Solenopsis; species Solenopsis fugax. The sequence goes on from QKQZ01051339.1 coordinate 7,377, forward strand.
GTTACATCAATTATAAATATATGTATCATTGGCACCTAAACAACTATAAATTATTGTTAAATTATGGTAATTGCAACCATTTTTTTTCTCTCAGTGTATTTTCAACCAAGTTAATATTGGAATATTTACGCATTTTATCTATCTACGTGCCAATTTTGTACATTCAAAAATTCTCTCTAAGCGTACATCCTACTCTACAGTCGTTAAGTACTCTTAGGTTTAATAAACCAATCTTTGAAATACTGTCGGGATGACCTGCGCAAAACTAAAGCTAACAAGAATCCGGTCTCATTCTCCGGGGCGTAACTACCGAAGAACCGGCATTGCAACAACGTCGGAACTACGTAACTTTTAAACGCTGCTGGGCACGTGTTAAACTAGGTTTCCGCGCCGCTTGGAATTAGCATTTTGACGACCCTTTTAAGAGCCTGAAACGCGATCGAACTGGGCCCTATAAGCTTCGAGAAGCGAAAAAATAGCCGTTGCGTTGAGCTCTCTTTTTTTTCATAACGCTGAAAGAACGGACAAAATGCATCCCGGAAAAAATATTGCACAATATTGCAGACGTATGCATACTATTATACCTAATAGTTGTTGTGTCCTACAACACAAAATATCGACTTGCATTGAGCATTACTGTTTCTGTAACAATGTCACGTTGTTGTAAAATGTTCAAGATTAAATTGCTTGAATGTATATAGGCGCTTTGCGCCTCCTTAAAAAGTGCTTAACAGTTTAATATTCATAAATTATTTCTCGAATTTATTTAAAGATTAAAGTCGGAATCAAATCGGACAAACAAATACAAACATGAATAGACTCGTTTCAGTGGGTATTCCTGTGATGTGATGATGAGCGCTGTTCGCATTCATCGAAACAAATTATTCATTCGATGTTTGTCGCGCTCGTTTGCTTTCTCCGAAATCCGTTTAATATTCTCAAATAATGTAAAATAATAAAATTCATACATAAAAATAAAGGAAAATTAATTTCGCCTAGATAAAAAAAATAGTTTAAAAACTCTAGGTTAAAGTAACAGGATTTTGAAATGACAGAATCAACTAAAAAAATAAGAAAATTTAGCAGGTCAAAAGCAGGATTGTGCCGTAAATTTCAAGATTACGTCTACAGATTATTTACGTATTGTTTACTTTACTTTTACGAATTTTTTTCATGTAGATAATACAAGCGATATAAATTATAAATTAAATAACTCAATTAAAAAAAGTAATTAATTTATAAAATTATTAATACTTTTAGTTTGACAAAATAAAAAATATATCATATTAAAAATAAAAAAATAGAATATTGTTGAATATTAATTATTGTTTAGATAGATGACAAGTAAAATACATAGTTAACATTGTATACTCGTAAATTATTTATATTTTACGCGTAAACATTCAACCTTATCCAAAAGTAGGTATGTTTACAAATAAAAAAATTAACTTCACAATTATCTGAAATTGCAACTCTTCATGCAACTCTTCAATCGAATTGAAACGAAAAAGAATATTTATTTTTTATTTAACACTATTATTTTATTGCTAACACAAAATTCAATTATTTGAATTTAATTATCCAATGATAATGAATGAGGTTGATAAAATAATTAACATGAAAGCCGACGCAGTGCCGGTAATGCACAATCCTATAAAGATGAACAGGTAAAATTTTGAGGGCCGAATAAAAAACATCTAGCGACATCTCTTGAAATTTCTGACAACGATCGTGCGCGAACTTCAAATTGTGCCTTTCGCGCCAACCGTTTTCGCGCCTTTTCACTGACTAATTCGAAAATCGGCGGAGCAACATGCGGTAAATATAATTTATTTATATCTTACGCGCGGAAGTGTTGATCATTTTTTAATTGAATATTCGAAAAATAAAAATAGGAAATAGAAACTTTTCAAATAAAATTGATTTTTTACTCACAGATCTGATGCATAACGAGCAGAGTTACACAGCCACGAAGCTACGATGATACTGTAACATACAAAATTTAAAAATTTAAACTGCGCTCAAAATAATCAATATTTGAAAAGTTCATTTTTATATGCACGTAAAATTTTCAAAACTCGACTTTCAATTAAATATTTAATAATGTAACCCTATCCAAAAAATACATTTAAAAAATTCAACAAAAATTTTTTTGAATTTTCTTTCTTTATGTATTACTTTCTTTTATTGAGATGAAATCGGATAAAAGGGAAAAAGACCACTAATTTTAAATAAGAAGTTATACTTACCCAAAGATTGCTGGGGCCTGATGCCTCCCCCAGGCATCGCCTCCTCTCAGATCCAAGTTGTCGAGCATCCTCGTTCCGTAAAAACACTCGCGGAACACTCGCGTTAAATATACTAAAATTACGCCCGTGGACAAATTACTTTAAACGGCACACCCGAAACAAACGCACGACGCGACGCGACGAACCGGTTGCAGTTCGTTTATTTTCATTTAAATCGACAAGTGTAGGTTAGCTTTATACATGCAAAGAATAACTTCGCTGAAGCAAATAAAACATTAGTGTCACATAAACAGGGTTGGTTAAGTTAATAAATTGTTTAAACTAAATTAAATTAAAGATAACAATTCATAAAATTAATGTAATTACGTTAAAAGTTACATGAATAAAAAAAAAACTACTCAAAAGTTATGTTAAGATTAAATTAACATACGGAAAGTTAAATGTTGATTGTCACAAGCATTTTATTCACATCAAATTTGAAATTGTTAATTTTAAAAGTTAGATTGCTCAACACAATTATAATATGGCTTATCAAATAAACTAATACTTTATTAGTAAATTAAGTTTATAGGAAATAACAAAAAAATATTGTTACTATGTAAAAAGATAACGGTTTATAAAATTAATGTAGTTAAGTTAAAAGTTACATGAATAAAAAACTAACTACTCAACAGTTATGTTAAGATTAAATTAACATACGGAAAGTTAAATGTTGATTGTCACAAGCATTTTATTCACATCAAATTTGAAATTGGCTAATTTTAAAAGTTAGATTACTCAACACAATTATAATATGGCTTATCAAATAAACTAATACTTTATATGTAAATTAAGATTATAGGAAATAACAAAAAAATATTGTTACTATGTAAAAATATTTTCTTTTATAATCTTTTTTTTTACAAAGTTAAATTTTTAACTTAAGAAAAAATAAGTTAAATTTCGTGTTTTAAACATAATTAGTTTTAAGAATAATTAAAAGTTAAAGATTAAACCTCTTTAAAATTAACTAATTTAAGTTAAATTTATTATCTTTACAATTTTATTATTAACTTCTAACATTTTTACTAGTTACTACAGAAGCAAGCAAATAAACAATTTATTCTTTCATGTATAAGCGAGAATATCAAATTTTTTTGGAAGAATTTAACAAACATATACAAATGAAAGTTTCTGATGAAACCAAAAGCAGAATTTATAGTTCTTACAATAGGATTCTGGTAAATTACAATCTGAACGTTTGATAGATTTTATTACAATTTG
>QKQZ01051343.1:0-36137 GCA_003595255.1 Solenopsis fugax
ATATAAAAATAGGAGTTAATGATATAAATTAAATAAATTATAAGCCTATAAAAAAAGGTATCTCATAATAGGCAACTTTACCCTATTATTACAAATCAAACCCAAGTAGAACAATAAGTCACATAATGACATAAAAATGAATGATCATGATTGATCGAAAATTGACTTTTAATAATTATATCGAAACTATTTTGACTCCATTTGGTATCGTGACTTTTTGCTTAAGTTTTTTTACAAATTTACTGTATGTGATGGATTGCAGAAATATTTTTACAACACTTCACATGACAGTCTGCAGAATCTTTCCAGGATTGATAAAATGTGAAAGAACGAAACCTTTTCTGAAAACTTTCCGCAACAATCGGAGTGCTGTATGGGTAATCACGAAATCATATAAAATTTAAATGTGCCCTAATCCATCGAGGTACAAAAGTTAATACAAGATTACTCACACGGATAATAATTCAAAAAATAACAGTAAACATGCGTTGTACCATAAAATACAATATGATAAAGTAATCGTAGAATTAATTACGTAGGATTATACGTGAGTATTTGTACCTCGATATTCCTATAGTGAGTCAAGGGCAGTCTTATGAAAAAGACGATAAAGCCCCAATTGTAGGTCCCTCGAGTTACAAGGAGCACGGGTTCCGAATGTTAATGATCTGGGCCTCCGGACTGAATCCAGACGTACCACTGACAAAAGAACTCTGCGAAGCTTTATCAGCGGTGGACAAGAAAGCAGTTGCTGGTATATATATAAATCTGCTTTTTTTATTACTATTGTTATCCGATTGTTATCTCAACAAACTTCTTACCGCGCACAGTAAAAATATTCCTTATTCACAAAGATAACATTGGGATTACAGCGCAACCGACGTTTACAGAGATAACAATAACAAACGTAATATATCCGAGATTGAATTTCATATAGAATAGAATTGAATAGAACTTTCTACAAGAAGATTCTATTTGCTTTCGCTCATTTTGCAGATTCCGTTCGCAAACAGATGGAGCAGGGAGACGACAGTAAGGCAAAATCGAAAGAGCAACGATGTCACAAATGCTCCATCGCGTGAATGTCTACAAGTGCCAAGCTCACATAAAAATTCTACACAATCATATGAAAACGTAACGAATGGATATTGTAATTTACGTAATAGCTGTTGTTGTTGTTGTTGTTGTTGTTGTTGTTGGAAGCTTACCTGCATTGTAATGGAAAGAGTTCAACTTGGCGAATGCCATTAACGAAGGATTTATGAGAAAGATAAAAAGCATACGATATTGTATAAATTGCCTTTCGTATCAATGATGCAATGTTATGCAAATTTTTAGGGACAAATAACAATTATGATTTATAACGCAGGTAGATTAAATGGCCCAATTAATGACAGTTTTTCAAATGCTGAAGATTCAATCTAAATACTTTTTTTAATATAAAAATTATATTATTACATAATTATATTTAATTTTGTTTGAATTGTCAAACAGTCCACTTATTGTTGTAATATTTCATTAAAAACAAAACTTCATTCTTATAATTAAAAAGAAACATTTATTTTAAGATCGGATTTCCAGTATTTGAAACATTGTAGGTAATTGAACCATCTATCTCAGCTCCCATATAGCACAAAGTCTAAAATCGGGCCATAAGACGTCTTTAAGATGTCTAAAAGATATCTTAAAACTACTTTTGGAAAGATGTCTTAAAGACATCTGTTTGGATGTCTTAAAGACGTCTTACGTCCCCATTTTAGACTTTGGGCTGCCACTATTATTTTGAAAGAATAAGAATTTCTTTGCAAAATATTAGATATGTAATTCGACAGAGTTTATATCCATACACGCAAATTTTTTAGTCAAAATTTAACGTTTGACCTAACTCATGGATGAGATAGGTTATAAGATCCGTGGATGAGATTAATCTGTCGATATTGAATAATGAATCTCGTGATTTAAAAATCCGTAAGAAAACGAAATTCATAATAAATGATTTCTTAAATTTTTTAATCAGACGGATTATATATTATCCTGTCGTATTTGAGAAAAGTTGATTAACGATTACAAGTATATACAGTAGCTTCATTCATTTTAGAATAAAAATGTATTGACTCGCTACATCATCCGGGTTAAATATTTATCATACACGATGCGACAACAGTGAAAAAGATATTTGAATTATATACAAATAATATGAGCAAAAAGAGAGAGGGGATACTTAAAATGGAGTATTTGAACAATTATACGTACGAAACCAAGCCGTCCTAAGCTAAACTTAATTCAGACAGACTATCATGATTCCGTTTTATCTTCATGATTCTTTTATAGAGAAACGCCTCCGTAACTCGTAGAAACAAAAGTACAGTTAGTACACAGAAGCCATCGAAAAAATGTACAATTGTAAAATCAAAGTAACAATCGAACGTAGAGACTTCGGAATAATAACGCATAGAGTAAGTGTGAGAGTAAATTTTGCAGGGCTTTCGATGTGATATCAGTTTATTAGATTAGACCTCGAATAAAGAGTTATCAATATAAAATCGATATTATCGTGCACGGTTCTCGAAAGAGACAATCTACATATCTGAAACTTACAAATTTAGATTTAACTACGAACGACATTATACATAATTTTATCTTGTATTTCGCAAAATAAATAAAAAAATAAAAAAATTATATAAAGCAAAAATTGAAAAATTAAAAATAAAATTTTTAATTACATGAAATCAAATATCTAATAGTAAATTTATAAGTGAAAGAGAAGCAAATCATTTCTTCTCTATCATATTTAGCTTATATAATTTTATAATGTTGATGAACTACTGAACTACTCAATTAAAAAATATCGAAAATAATTAAATGCGAAAATACTTTCTCTGCATTTTGTCTGTATTTTCAATTTTTTCATACAATTAAGATAATTAGTAATGAAGCGATAATACAAAAGCTAATATAGATAAGTAAATACTTACGCATGGATTTAAAAAAAAATCATGGACTTCCGAAGCTGCTTTCTGAAAGTACGATTTTACAACAATGTACATATCTCGTCTTGATGTAATAAATCGTTGTATTCTGTAAACCGTCGTATATGTTTCAAACACATCATATAAATTATATAATGTATACATAAAGAACAATGTAAATTTGTAAAATTATTACTTACTTTTGTAGTAAATTGTATTGACAAATAAGTTCAATTTTTCAGGAAAGAATGTAGTATTTTTCACTTCTGAAATTAATAAGAAATTAGTAGGAAATCGAATGGGATGTCGTGTAGCTCCGTATGAGAGCGACGAACTCGTAACTGACAGATCGCGGGTTTGATATACGAACGTCTCATATACGAATTTTAAAATTCATAAATTTTAGCAAGAGTCACAGAGGAAGACTCTTTATAATAACTCTCAGAAGAAGACTCTTTATAATGTTGCTGAAGATGACTCAAATTGACCGTTCAACTAATCAACTGAAATAAAGATTCTTAAATTAAAAATAACTTGTGCTTAGATAACCGCGCCGATACTCACATTAACCCTATTACTGTTAAATTATTCGACAATTTCAGGGAGATCAAAGGACAAACGGAACGAAGTGACAGGATAATTCAGGTAAATAATTGAGAACTCCAAACATTTCTATTAAAATGTGAACGTTTATTAATCCGCATGGAATATATCAATTACTCTATGCTATAAAAGAATGCATTTGTCGCTATTTTCTCGATTCGCAGTATGTAACAAAATACTAATATAGTATTAGAGTGGTGAATAATAGAAATGGAGATGGTGTCATCAATAGTAGTCGTACCGCGACGGATTACTCTTAAACTCTTTTAGTCACTATTATCATTACGGATGTTACACGACCGTACCCTAATGCGTGTCTTTTTTCGTTGTCGCAAATCCCGGGAATCTCTTTCGAAATTCGAAAATCCCGAAGGTACGTGTGCCGAAACGCAGGTGCATCACGAAATACAAGTCAATCGCGAATCTCGTAGACGCACTATATTCCTCATCTATTTTACAGTCAGATACATTTTACAGTTGCACATGTGTATAAATGTATCTCCATATCTAAAAACTACTCTTATCCCTTAGACCACTAACGCAATTTTAGTAAATACGTTTGGCGTTTTGACCTTATGCATTTTTTTTTGCGGGACAGATCGTGCTCGCTTCACTCGTTATGACACCTTTGCAAAAGGTTTCGAAATAACGATGGGAGAGGTGAGACAAATACGTACATATTTTCAAGATATCAATATTGAAATGCATAGATTGATTCATTTTTCAGGATTTTCTATGTACGAAACATTCTCTTCTGCCTTTTGAAAACAATCGATTCCAAATAAATAAATAAACTGGCAACATTCATTACGCAAATAATTGCATTTCTCGTTAATAACATGCAGACGACAGTGTTATATAATTCTCATAAATACAATTTTAAATCCGAAAATCTAAGAAACATTTATATTATAATATTATTTCTCTTTCTGGAATTTGGATGATTTTAGACTTTTAAAGCGAGACGAACCGTAAAAGGAAGAGATATTGTGTCAAATGACTGATCTGCGCTCGTAATGCGTTAAAATTTCATACGCGTTTTCGACCTGTTTTTACCTCAAGCCTCGCGTCATCCAGTCAGTAAAATGAACAAGGACGTCTAGTAAATAAACTTCCTACGGCAGAAGTCGAAAAAAAGAAATTATTAGGTTCTATATTCTAACGCTGCCGTCGACAATTATATAATTGAAAAAGAAACGAGGAAACACACGTATAGAGGGAGGGAAGTGGGCAGAAAACAATTTGATTGCCCGCACACACACAAACGAAAGTAAAATAACTCTGAAGAGACGGTAAGGTGAATGCTGCCGCTGCGAATAAACCTAATAATTTGAGCCCTCGAGTCGATCTCTCGTGCTGCACAGCACGTAAATGAAAAAATAAAGGATATTGTCTTCCTACGGTACCGTTATCGTGCATTCCTATAACACAATCGTTGTTTGGTTTGTTCTCCGTCCTATTGATCGTATTCTCATTGTTTCACGATACTTTTTATACGCTGGTAGACACTTGTCCAAGTACAGTTATAACATACGTACAATCCGTGATCGTGCATCGACGATAAATATACGTTCGTAAGCTGTTCGACATCACCGAAAATTAGTCGTTGAAATCGTTCGTGTCTACCGCTTAATCCGGACACGCAGGGCATATATAACGTGCGCGCAGTTCGAAATAATGGAAGAGAAATAATAAATTGTACAAGTTAATCGCTATAAGAGTACGTTTATACGTTGAAACCTGTCAAACATTTTTTTAATGACAGATCATTGATGAATTCTCACGAGTTATTTATCAACAAATATATCGCAACTTCTAGATTTAAATATTACTCTACTGGGAAAAAATGAACTTTTTGTAGAAAAGTTATCGTCACTATTAGATTATCATAATATTATATATATATATAGCATATATAATATTATAATAATTATACGTAATATATTATACGTATGTAATATACATGTAACCTTTTATAATTATCCAATATATAAAATTAGAAATTTTTAGAAATAAATCAATAGTAGTTATAATGTCCAATCTCTATTGTAAAAAAATCTCAATGTTATAATGTACAATCTCTATTGTAAAAGCTGTGCAGTCTCTTAACTTGGTTCAAAAGCTCAAACAATGCGCTTTAGGAAACGTGAGATGCATTCAGAACAAAAAGTCAAGTGATCTAAAATCGATTTCAACTTCAATGAGGAGTTTGCTGCACGTACATAAAAGTGTCTCGACATATGACCTCGCGAGTGGAATCAATCAATGAAGCGTCGTATTTAAATCCTAAATCTACTTAACACCGCTCGATCCGCCGTAACGATCATCGATCTTTTTTCGGTTTTTTTTTTTTTCATCGCGCAAGTGTTCCGCAATTTTTCTCGTTTTCCTTGTTGCGTGCACCTATTGTAAATGTACAAATTGAAGACAAGACAAATTTGCGGCAAACAACGTTGCGCCTTTCTTCGATTGTTCTCGCATATTTCTCGCTCGTCCCACGAAGTACCATACATCGATCCCTTTTTCTTCACGAGTTTCTCCAACGCAGATGTAAAATATGGCGGGTGTTGTTCTAGTACCGAGTATAAATGATCTCGTAATAAGTATGCATGCGAATGTGTACATTAGCAACAAAGAGGGGAAAGATCTCGGACCGTAGCCGAAACCTGTTCTGTCTTATTCCTTTTAGCGACGATAAGGATGGTAATTGTTGGTGCTCGACGTGGATGATCCTGTGTAACCCCTTTGGGGCCCACCACCGTAGTTGTCAGTTCCTGGCGCGGCAGGAACACTCGACGATCCATATCTGGCGCCTGTATAGAATCGCACAAAAGAACATAGTACTACGTGCCAGGACGTGGCAAGAGGACGTAATCGGAGAGGGTGGTAACAGAGCAGTGACTCGTGTTATTCTACAATAACTCAAGAGACTGATCCTCGATGGGAGATTTGAACGTGAAAAGCAGAGGAGGCTTAATTCTTTGCAATCCAAATCGCGAATAATTAAAAATAGATAAAATTTTGACGATGCAGTGCATTTCACCATTGCGTTTAAAGCCTTCGCAGATGTTGTCCGACACATAAATCTAATTGTATATGAGCATTAATAAATTATAATTTGAATAATTATTAATTTATTAATGTTCGTGCTTTTAGATATTTATTACAGTTAGTTCAAATGATTGGATACATTCACATGATGTTTGTATTAATTCCAAGTTATTAAAAATAATCTTTATTATGAAATATCATAGTAGGTTAGAGATAATATTCTTAATCCAAATAATAATCCAGGTAGTAAGCTGACGTTATTTTATCATTATTGTAAAATGCCATAAAAATTTGATGTCAAACAACGATGACAAATAACATTAGCTTACCTGAAATAGGACTGCAAAGAGTTAAGATTATCGGAATTAGCTGAAAAAAAAGTTGGAATGGAGAATGGAGAAGCCAACCAAGACAATCGCCTAAAGTTTCTACAACTCCAAATCTCAACGACAATAAATATTTGAGATCAAATAATTATCAGTTTGATAACAAAATAATTTTTGTTTGATAATAAAATTTTTGTTTATCATTATTGGTAATAGTACACTGCGATCATAAATATGGTCTTGATTGAATTAATTTTAGGAATTCGACATTACTGAAGTATCGAAAAAATTAATATAAGTGAAACTAATCAGATAACATTACAAGTAATTAAAAAATATGATCCGCGATAGATAAACAAAAGTAAACGTTTAATTCCAGAAAAAACCACACACATGCTACAATGTACAAATTTATATTTAATAATTACATAAGCTAAATGCTTCAGATTCCCAATCACAATTTTAATAAAAGATTTTTTTTTTAAATATTATATTTGTTCAAAACGAAATTAAGATATAATTAATAAGAAATGCAAAAAGTTAATACCTTCTTTTAGATCTCTTGGATTTATAAATATTTAACCAATTCATTTTTTCAATAATAGACGTATGAAGTATACAGAGACGAAAAATAGCAACGTGAGAAAAAATAAAATAAGAATAAAAAGAAAAAAAGGCAGAAGAGGAAAGACAGGAGCAAGCAAAAATTCGGAAGAGAAAGTAGTCTGAAGGAACTATGTATAGGATCAGAGAATACATGTCTTGCTTCTGAAACGATCTGAGGCGCAGAATGGATGGGTAGACAGACAGATGGATAAATAGTTAAATGAATGGATGAACGGATATATTATGGACAAAAGGATGGATGAACGGATAAATAAATAAGTGGATAGATGAGTAAATGGATAAATGTATGGATGAATGGACGAGTGGAATTTTGCGGAGAGTAATTTGAAAATTCGAGAGCAAACGGGCTAAATTAATATCACCGACCTAGATCTCGAAAGAGATTACACACATCTTCTTTCCGTATCCGAGAGATCCGAGCGTGCATCATAGTGGCGGCTTTTAGGACCTCCGGATGAGTTTCGAATCGCGACGGGTTCGTGACTAATTTGCAAAAAGGAGACGCCTGAAAAACGGGTCAACTAGTTCGCATCGACCTCACATCCGTTCACGACACAGGACATAAAACCGGAGTGTCATCACGATTTATCAATTTTCTTTTAACGCTTCTCAATTCAGTCTTATTTTTATTAAAAATAATGTTTTTGCATTTAGAAAAATGTCTCAACTAAATATCGAGTCAAAAAAGAATGTTATTTTCTGAAACCCTACGATTAGTTTCAGAAAGTAACGTTGGACTTTAGAGTCCAGTGAGACAAATAATTAACAGTCTGTTTGAATAATAATTTATAATCGTGATATTCTATCCACTTTCGTCTAACTCTAGAAGATAAAGAATTTAAATAATATCTAAAAAAAATAATAAAAGTTATTTTAATAAATCAAGTTTCCTCGAAAACATTATAAATCTTTGTTATTTCATAGTATTTACAATTGAAAAGCGTTAAATGGATGCTTCCACCTTTTAATGACTTATATTTTTAATGTTTAACTACTACTTAAAACAATTATAGACATCGTCACGATTAAAGATAACACATGTATATCTATAAAAAAGCGGGACATACCTTAAGACTTACTACAAAGATACTACACTCTAAAGGTTAAGCGATAAAATTTAATGTTAGCTTAATAATGAAAATCGTACAGCTAACATATATGACGGTGGCTTAGTTAAATCTTACTGTATAAACCGAGCGCACTTATTTCTGGCTAATTTAATTAATTAATTAATTAATCCTTACTCGGTAATCTTACTGCGCGCCATCTCGATTGCTGGAAAGCTCAAAGTCACCGCTATAAAATTAACAAATTGTAATATATAATCAAAACTATTAAGATACAACCGGCACGAGGTACGCGCATGGGGAGATTCCGGCCGAAAGTTGTGCGCGTCCACTCCTGCACCCATTCCCTTGCATTCTCTTTCGCTTTCTGCCACTCTCTCGCACTCTTTCTTCCCCATTTCCCGTCTACTCGCGCACTTACGGAAAAACCTGTTTCTCTCGGCCGTTCAGGACATCGATGGTCTTTTTTTAGCGTCTATAAGGATGGTAATTCGTGTGTTGGGTCAAGGAAAACCGTTGGGGACCAGGGGCTGCGTCTCCGTTGGGAATGAAGGACGGACTTCCGGTTTCAACGTTTTTGAATTTGGGAATCGGGAGGATATCTGCGGAGGAAGAAAAAGTAGGAAAGATCGTTAGAGCTCGTTTCATCTCTGGGAACGCACTTTCCTCCCTCGAGAAGCCAATCCTCCGAGAAGTAATTCTCGAGCGAGTTTCGTGCAACGGTCGAGGATAGTAGAGATGATAGAAAAAGGATTAAAGAGGGGAGAGAGAAAGGTGGACAGAGGTTCGAGCATTTTTCTCTTCGAGGATGGTCTTACTTCAAGTGGCTGAGGTGGTACGGTCTCATGAAGCTCCTAATTTAACCCTTTAACCGAGTTTTGGTTCTCATAACATTAACACTATAATTATATCTAATTATGTCCATTGCAGCCTAATAATCTAAGTCTTATCTAAAATTATTATTTACGATAATATGATACGAATTCAAAAACATCGTACATTATAATATATACAAGTCTCTATATCAAATAGCTTAAATTAGAAATCGTATTATCTAAAAATTTAACCTGAGTCTTATTTAATTGAAAATTATATGTGTATTTCTATGCTATTTTGATCGATGCACTTTTGGACGATCTTTTCGTCATTTACGTATATATCTATGTCTACATATACGTGTAAGTTATATCTACAGTAATATATGAAACTATATTACGATCTTTAGCGTTGAAAATTATACGCATATTAAAAGTACGGACGCCAGAGAAATATTTTAACTGCCTGCCCGGTTAATGGGTTAAGTGTACTTAGAAATTAAGCTTCGATTTACATGTCAACACTAATGATTCAAATAATGCAAATCTCTATTACGGAATTATTAAACTAAAAAAAAAAGCTTTTAAAAAGAAACTTTTAAAACAAATATCTGTACTTAACTTGCACATAGTAGCTTCAATCATCCTTAAATAAATATACGAAAGTGCTGACATGTCTAGTGCCAGATCAACTCGAAACTGAGATTTCACCGTTGCAACGCGAAATAATTTGTTATAAAAAAAAGCAAAGATTCTTTTCAATGTAACAACTTTAGATATAATAATTATATTATACAGAATGAGACGCCTCAGATTCGAGAGAACATGGCGGGATATGTTGGGACGCGCATAAAACACTGCACTAATTAAAAAAGCTTGTCTCCACCGTATCCGGTACGTTCTGTCTGCGGCAATGAAAATCCAAAGAATCCAATCAATACTTTTTTAACAGTGGACCACCTCTGTAATTTCGTTCTCTCGTTAATGACAGCGGCACCGTGCATACGAAAATTGTCGCGATATCGATTCGATAAATGTCCGCATAAAAAAATGTCAAAATCGCGTGTCAAAATTTTTTCACGTTTAAGATATAAATATATTCATGATATATCACTTTTGTAATAAAGTATCTTTGAAGTACGACGTTGACGTGATCGCGTTTCGATTGCGCGCACATGATTGCGTATGCACGGTGGAAATCGCAATGCGTGAGATAATTGCAAAACAGAAGCGGCAAAAAGAAAGTAGAAGGTCGTATGGAACGCATATCGGTATCGATGGCACTGATCCGAGGGATCGAAGGAGATCGATCGTCGGACACAGGTGCACCATCGTAATTAAAATTCTAAGGAAACACATGTAATCCCTCCTCTCTCGCGCACTCGCATGCTCGCTGTCATTCATACCATGTATATACAAATTATATATATATATATATTAAATTCTATATATATATAAATTGTTTAAAACGAAAAAATTCTTTAAAATGATAGGTACTCGAACTGATCACTGGCACTCACATACTGGCATCCCGCAATAATAACTCTATGCTAGTACGATCGTCATTAGAAGAATAAGAATTTATGCTGTGCAGTGTTTTAAGTCTCTCAACCACATGAAATAGTAACTAAGTAAGGTACGCGATCTAATTTTAAGTGAAGGGATCGAGATTAGTTTGATTAACAAGATAGAAATTTTCATCAATATCATTTTCTATTTAATCATAATTTCTCATAATCTATACCAGTGTGTATTTTTACGAATAATGATCCATTTTTCTCTATATTATATCATAGTAATCAGCATATCAACTTATCATCAATATATCATTATATATATATGTGTTGTATATAGATTTATGTATATATATATTTATATATAATATTATATAATGATCGTTATTAATATTATTAATATATCTTAAGTATCAATTAATCAATTAATCCACTAGAAACACCGTTAAGCATATTAATATATATTTTTATATATATATATGTGTGTGTGTTTAATGAATAATAATAATAATAATAGCAGTAAGAATAATTATAGTAATAATAATAATAGTATAAGTAGTAGTTGTAATAGTAATAATAGTGGTAGTAATAATAATAGTACAGTAACTATCATAATAGTACTGTTATTTTATGTGTCGTCGAGAGTGGGGGGAGGGAGTAAGGGCGTAAGGTGTATGACGTACTCGTATGGGCTAAAAATAACATGACGAAAACTATGTATGTACGCGCGTGTGTGCGTGCGTGCGTGTTCATGTGTGTTCGTACACGCTTACTGACAAAAATTAAATAGCAAGGTAATCGCTCCCAAATTGTTACATAGATCTCATTTATTCGTACGTTCATATAATCAATTGCACCAAGTACAAGGAATACATTTCGCAGAGCAAACGTGTAGTCTGTTGTATTTGGCGGTGCAATCAATTACACATATGTGTGAATAAATAAATTATATTAATTAAACAATTCACGAGCAGCTTATTTGTTCCTTAACGTTTGTCGGCAAGCGTATATGTGTCAAAAGCAAAAAGGAACAACGAGAAGAAATCAGCGGAACGAGTCGATGTCGATCTCTTCTATTTGGACTACCCTATCTTTACCGTTACACATCAGATTGATTGATATCCTTCCCTCGAAGACACGTCAAGGATTCTTCCGAAAAAAAAAAGAAAAAAAAACGAACGGACATATTTTTCTAGCGCACATCGTTTTCTTGACTATGCTGACATATGTATTCCTATCTTCGATTCATCCTCTTTGACCTACTACAACCTGTCCATCTATCGACCTTCAATCCTTCCAAATTTCCCTATCCTTCTATCCCTGAACCTGATCTATGCCAGTCATCTGTGAAATTCACTTCCAAAGTGCCTGTTCCGTACTGATTTCAACGTCCAACTTCTGAACATCCCTTTTCACCGCTTCAAACTTCTACTCACGTCTGAGATTTATATCGGTACGATTCACTTAATAAATCCGCCTCCGATACTTCTCTCATATCTTCAGATTCAAGCTACACGTAACGTCACCGTCGTATCGATGCAACGTCAGATACTCTTCTATGAATTTCAAATCAAGCAATTCACACTAGCCGTTATAAAACCAGACATTTAACGTCAGGCTCATTTCTCAAAAAGAATATTTAATGGATCGAAACGTGAAGATTCTTATACATACAATGAAATAAAAAAGCATTTCAATGTTAAAAAAACAATTTACATAAATCAGCAGTATCGTCTTTATTTAAAGATCACATACATTTCTGATAGTCTCTAGTATAGAAACAAATACATTTTTTTAGATTTATTTCATTCAGGAAATTTTATGTTTGAAGTAAGATGGTACTTTTTTGCAGCACCTCACGGAAAGTATTGTACATGCGACGCTGTTGGAAACACATCAATTCACATTAGCCTATAATAATTATTTAAGATTCAAATTTTAATATTCCATCATTATGACTGAGCTAAAAGATCTATATTTAAAATATGATTTACGTTCTATACCAATCAAAAACACGAGGAGTATGAAATTAGTTTAAAAAATCGTTTTGAATCAGCTAACGTTGATGAAAAGTGTCCACAGTTACATTTTCACTAATAGATTTAAAATTGTAATTACATATAAAAATATATTCCGATACAGAGGGCTGTCATAATAAAAAAATGATATAAAAGATATAGCTTACAAAATTTGTTGTTTCGTGCTACACTGGTTCAATGGCAATATTTACAAGTTAAAGTTCGTACTAATATAGTCTTCATTGAGCGGGTGAAATTGTCAAGAACAGATTAGCACAACAGATGTTTCATTGCCAATTGATCGTCCTGGCATTAAATGGCATTACATGAGCTCTACGAGTTCGGCGATATACGGTCTGACGTTACGTAGTTTGAATCTTAATTTATAATGCAGACTAATTAAACTTCGGCATGTGTATTCGTTATTAATCTCGAAGGAACGCCTTGACCGACTTCGGTCCCATCGCACCCACGCCACGCGGACTACGTCAATTGCAGAGCCCTGCTATTTCGTATGAAACAAACGCAGAAATTCGCGTCACGTCAATTCAATCTGATAGGTGACCGAAAACGCCATTCGTGCCTCCCTTTCATTTGTCGTTTCGCCCACGCCAATCTCCCGTGATCTCTCCCCCACCCGTCGTGTCGGAGATAACATCGCTAAAAATAGATAACGATCGTTAATTATTTTTTAACTACTTTCGTAATTTTCACTCGTCGATCCATCTCTGTCTCCTCCTCCTCCTTCCGTTCCCTCGCTCTCGCCGTGCTCCTCCCTTCTCACGCAGGACACCAACACGTTCCCGACGAGTTCTATTTGACGATCGATTTTTTTTGTCACAATTTGATAATTAACATGTGCCCTGCGAACCTACAAGACGCTCCGTCGACACACGGATACGTCGACACAAGGATCGCGAAAAGAAAAACGGAGACACGATCGCAAGAGAAATGCAATGATCGAGAGTCTCCTTCCATTTGATTTGTGATCACGATTTCCTCCTCACATTTCTCCCTCCCTTTAACTTTTTTGTTTCTTTTTGCACGCGGATTCGTTCGGGATCGGAGGGTGGTTTCCTTCCGACAAACGGCAGGTTCGAGGGGCTTCGATTTGGAAATATTGCGCCGGCACTCTTCATCACATCTTCGTTTTAATAAACACTAACGGTTTTTAGCTATGTTTTTTTTTTTCTCTTTAATGCAAGTACTCCCTACATGCTATACGTAGTGCAGCTTAATAAACTTTACTCTGTTTCGCGTGGTTTTTACTTAATAAGATTTGGCAAATCTTAAACCTGATTCGACGCGCGATGATCGCGCGCCAACTTGTACCCCGTACGATCTATGCTCCTGTATTACTAAAATGTGTTTGTAAACGTCACTCTAAATATGTGTATGTATGTATCTGCCATTTGGTTGTTAACGTCGGATATTTACGTCCTCACCTCGTTGTCTCCTAATCGCTCATAATCACACACAACCCTTTCGCTCGTCTTTCCTCTTTCGCGCGAGCCTCTCACATCGTCCTTCCCCTTGAAGAATCGAATCTATTCGTTTCTTTTCCGTAGTCCTTTATTTCTCTATTCTCATTATTTTCTTAAATTGTGGATATTATCATCGCAAAAACCAAGCTTACACAACAGGTTCAACTTCAATTCGCAATTCTTTTTACAAAAAAGAATTTACTTTATAATTTTTTTAAGCAATACTAAAATTGCTAATATCAATGAATAAATTCCAATAAATTATTCGATCTATTTTTAATAAATGTTTTACGTATGTATCAGAAAAAAGTAAAAAAAAAAAAGAACACGAATGTATTCGATTCCTCCTTCAATTTAACATCCATTAGCAGTCGCTCGATCACCGTTTCTATCAATTCATTATCATGCAATTTCGTCAATCACTCGACATTCTCTCGCTTCTCGTGCGCACGTCCATTCGCTTCAGTCACGTACGTCTCGTCCTACCTGTGATTTATCATATCCCATTTTTACTTTCTTCCACCGTCTTGCTTTCTAACAAAAGAATTAAATTACAACGACTTATATAATCAACGACTTAGATAGCTTTCCTTTTTTCTTTTTACTTAAGAATTACGGAATAATTATGATTCTCACGAGAACACAATAGTTGGCATTTGTGGTTTCATTAAAAATATTTCACTTTCCCTATTTTAATACTTGTCTACAACGGCCTTATTTCGAGAGTTACGAGTTTAATTAATTAATTAGACAATAATCGATACCTTAATTATTGATTCTATATGCGCCCATAATGCTTCCGCCCCCGTGCCCGCCCGTCGAAAGGAGCGGGCCAACGAGTTTCTATATATATAATATGTGTTTACGATAATTAAAACGAGTCAAGTGAGTTTCATTAATTACTTGTTTTCCTTTCTGCGTTAAGGTACTCTGGAGATAATTGTTAATTTATAATACATTTGTACACAACTTATCTCTTAATCAATAATTATATCGATTTACCGCTACGATGTCTTGCCCAAGTTTTTCACATTCATTCGTCTTTCACCCCGTCCGCCTTTTGCCGACGCCGTCGCACCCTCCGGGAAGGGGCACACGACGACCGTATCGTCGCGATTTTTAAGACACGTTTAAAAAGGAATCCGCTAATCATGTCACCGAAGCACGAGGTAAACACTCGCACTCAATGTAATATAAAAGAGAACGAAAATAAGCCGTCGACTTGGTCTCGCGTGTTGTTAGAGCTATTTATTTTCAAAGCTTCAATAATTGCGAATCTTAATCTTTGTTTGCTCAGACATCACTAGCTAAATGAAGTTTAAAGTCGTCGTCGTCGTTCGCGACGTGATGCGATATCGAGAACCGCGCACGAGGTAGAACAAAATCGAGTTGATAAAAGGGAATTGCTGATATCGGGTAAACGGAAAATTTCGCGTTTGCACTTATCTTCCCTCCGTAAACTATCTCGCGTTAAGAAAAAGAGAGATCCGTAGTGTAGCACTTTCGGTGTGTACTTTCTATCCTCATATTATTTAATGCGATTTCGGCCTTACCCAGCTAAACCTTATGACTTTTCGTAACAGCTATCATCCTTAGGCGGAGGTAACGAGTTTATTAAACAACTTTTTTTTGTCCATTTATCGAGTAAACTAGACCGTAAGACGTTAGAGATAGCCCATTAACTATTAGTAACAATAAACGCGAACAGTCGTTTGACTTTACAGTCAGCCTTCCTAATTAATTCTACTCCGAGGATGTGATTTAATTAATTCCCAGTCTTTCCAGGTCGTCTTATATATGTCTATTTATCTACCTAACCGAGTCCCAAGTTTTTGCTGCGCCCGTTTTTTTTTTTTTCCTTTTCATTTCGCATGCACACCCACGCAGCATTCGGCCGCACAAGATTCTTACAGAACAACGACACAAATTAAGCTCTCACTCCCAATCGTCGATCTTAATTAACGTTTAAACATGCTCGCCTTACTAATCTAAGCTACGCACTTTCTCACACGCCCTCATTGCTCCGTAGCCTCGAGAAGCTGTCGATATAGTATTTTATCAAGAAAATAGTAAAGCCATGGCTGATGACAATTAATTAATTACAAATAGAAATTAATAACAACAGTAGTTTTTCGCCTCTACCTCTCTCTCTCTCTCTCTCGCTTCCCTCCCCTCTAATCTTTCGTTTTAAGTGGTACTAACGCGTTAATAGTTAATAGTTAATTAGTGATAATTGTAGCAGTACTTTGACACTTCTTTTATCTTTTAATAAGGTTTTTTTGTTTTTCCGCTTTTTTATCCTAAGCCTAAGTGTCACGGCAATATTTCCAAATCGGGCTGAAGCGCGTGAGTACGCGCGCACGCGGCTCGCAAGGAGAAACAGCAGACGCGCGGTTATTTCCCTTTTTTTTTTTTTATTTAGCTCGATAAAATACGCTCGTTTGTATCGTATTATGTTTCGCGACGACCCTTCTTCCGGCTGTCCCTATCTAAAGGGGGACACCACCAGACACGAAAAGGACCGTCGCTCTCGTGTCTCCACGGAGGGCAGTGGTCGTTGGACGTATTTCACTCGGCGAAATTATACGTTTAAACGAAAATAACTGTAGCGTAAAAATTGTATGCTAATAAAACGCGAAAATTAGCCGGCAATTTCGGCTTCACGAGCGATCGATCTGTAGCCTCTCGCGTCCGTTCTGACGAAACCGAAATTCTAAAATGAGCGAAACATGAACTCAATCTCGATTCAATAACTGCCGCGTCCTAGTCGATAATTGAATCCCAGGATTGGAAATGCGAATCGTTTTAATATCAACCCCAATATTCTCTTTTGATTGATAAATTTTTCGAGCTCCTCTGGCGAGCAAAATTTGGGGACAACATAGAATAAAATTGAAAAAATTTATCGGATCTATACCCGTGGGATCTGCATTCAGATCAATCAAATTAAATGCAATATTTTTTCAACAAGAATTAATAATGTTCATTGCCTTACAATTCTCACAAAATGATCAGTAAATTGTCAGTTTTTCAATGTTTACATAATTACTATTATTTTCATCATTGAAAGAAATGTCGCAATGTCAAAACTATACTCTGATTTACAATTTTGATTCTTACTCGCCAGATGCTCGCAATAACTCAAATTGTGATGAACGTAAAGAAAAAAACCACGATAGCCGAAAAATGCGTTCCAACCACTAGCCCATCCAAGATTCGTCTATCAATATTAACACAGTTACCTCCACGGCTGTTCTCCTACGTTTACGCACACAAGTATAATGCGGAGTGGATGAAACATTAAACATTAAATATTACTTGTTAAAATACAAACAGTTATCTAGTTAGTCCATGCGCATACAGACTCGTAAATACTATTTATATATCGGCATCTTTATATTTTGCCGTGGTTTGCTTTGTAAATGATGTAAATGACGGCGAGCGCCCCTTCCGACATAGGGAGTAAAATGCGGTAGATACTCTAATCGACAAAGTTCTCCAAGCGCTCGCTTATATATAAATCTTCACGTGTATGCGCTACCTTAAAAGCGTCTACGATGTATGTGTTCGATTTCTTGTGGGTGTCACATTTGCGTCGCGTCCGAATCACAAGCATTAGAAAACTCCCGTTAAATGCAAAAGATTCGACACATTAGCGAGCTAGGTAAATGGTCGGCTGTATAAATTTTGCGGTAAAAATAATTAAATATAATTGCAGTTAAAAGACTTACAGAATTTATTTATAAATAAATATACTGAGCAGTGAACGCCTTAAAAACTTACATGATAATCCTAACATGATATTTGTTAATACAATTCATTAAAAAATCAATCGCAGGTAGTAAATCAAGGCCAGTACGATGTTCGCGAGCGTAAACGACGATTCTCTCTTATGCAAACAAATAGAATTCGAATGTTTGTGTTCGAAACGAGAGGAGTTGAAAACCAACAATCGAAACATCCCGAGAATTCTATTATTTTAATAAAAGAATTGTTTATGCCCGCGAATATCGATTTGCACCCTTGGCCTTACTTACGTGTTACAGTACAAATGCGCAATATTTTTATATTTCTGTTCAAAACTTCATTATCGTCCAAAACTTCATTGTCAACTCGTCTGTGGTCAAAACTGCATTACGTGTCTACTTCATTCAGTATGCAAATCTGTTGTAACTGGGTGCAATTCTTGAATAAATTGGATGGAATTTTCCTTTTGAAAGTGCACCTATATAATTAAATAAAAAAAAATTTTTTTTAATAAATGATATCATAATCAAAATAAATAAATGTCTAACGATATATATGCTTTACAAAACGCCGCGCTCTGTTAAAAGTTTATAAGTTGCCAACCATCGTACGATAAGAGGGGATGCACTCCTGCTCACACGCATGATCAATGATCGCGATTGGTCATTTAATTAGCCATTAGTAGTAATTCCTTAATTAAGTTTCCATAACGATCTAGTTACTGATTGAACATACCATCTAACATTAATGACGTTTCTATGCGAAAGATAAACTATTGATTCACAGGTTCACGTAGTCCTTTCCCTTATTAAGCTGCGAAATGCATTATTATCTCGTCGCGCATTTTTGACGTACTATATATCGTAGAATAAAATTTACAAGTATATCATATCTCTATCGAGTAAGTTCGTATAGTAACCAAAGTCTAATTAAATATAAATCCAACAATTATAAAACCCTCGCCGCGCACAGTCAGTCCTTTCGTCGGTTAAGTTAAGTTTACGAATTACAACTAGTTTATGCTTTACATCGCTCTATTGGCAATGTCACGTAAGCAAACATGTGCCAGGCATTAATTACTTATTCATCCAAACGGAATCGAATATTGTGTTACACGTGATACTCCCACTCGGCCCTGTGATATCTCTAAGAGTTACCGTTAATTAACTAGTACTTAAACAAGAAAGTGTTTCTTTTCGGGTCCCAAGTGATTCAGACCTCTGTCTTACTTAAGGAGAACGGATTAACTGCGTGTCACTAAGACTTTCCGACTGGTTTCTTTTTTTTTTTTAAAGGAATTTTACTTTCGAGTTTAGCTTAAAATACACCCTGAAAGATTGATTTATATCGATCCCTTCTCGGGATCGGTTTACGTGACGCGGCCGCAAATGTGACGTGCCAAGTAATACCGCGAGATGCCAAAACAAATGGTGTCCTTGCGACAGACAAAATGGCAATCTCGATTGTTCCATCCAAGTTTATTCATTTGTCACCTTTTACTCTGTTATCCCGAACATTAGTAGTCTCAGTTGCAAGAAATATATCTTGAACGCGGAAAAGGATCGGAAATTGCGGAGTCTAAAATTTTTTTGTAATGAAATGACTGCATCTACATCGAACTGAACTATAGCAACCATTTGCTAAGTATTGGTGAGAATAACTGTAAAAATGACCTAACTCCACTGAATCGAATTGTTGTAGATATACTCAGAAAAAACGACAGATAAGACTTCCCTAAAAATGCACTTTATCCTATCAAAGTAACTCCCTATTCGAAATACACGCGTCTATTCTCACGATTAAATAAGAGTAACCGCCTACGAGCAAGTTGAAAGCTTCAGTCTCGATTTGTGCATGCTATATCGATACGAAATGATCGAATAACATCGTCGAATAGAATCTAAGCCTTATTTCTACAACGATTGACAAAAAATATCCTTGCAACCAACATTACTTCGTCGACAGCGCCGATAACGCGCCTATATTTTCCACCAAATGAAAAGAAAAAAAAAAGAAGTAGTGTATGTATCTGGTGTAGTGATTGTATTTATTCAGATTATATGAATATATGTACGCACGTGTGTGTGGCATACGTACTTATTGGACATACGCGTGCACGAATGACCGTGCATACACAATGTACATACCTTTAAAAAAATACTTATGACCCCTATACGATATACGCATATAATTTTAAAGGTATACATTTACACGAGCAGACATACGAGTGCGTGTACATACACATATGTCGTAATGAATATATATAGATACATGATAGAAGTAGCGTGTAAACATTACTTTGTCAACATATGCTTTATGTTGGTAATTTAGTAATCATTAATCATTATTATTAATATAGGAGGATCATACAAAAAAAATTATGCTCTTACATATCGTTCGTATGTTTCACTCTTTCTCTCTCTCTCTCTCTCTCTCTCTCTTTCTCTCTCGTTCTCTCTTTCTCTCTCTTTCTCTCTCTTTCTCGCATTCTCCTATCTTTCTCACCAAAAGAAAACCTCCTTCCTTCCTCTCTTTTTATCCTATCCTGTTTTTCAATTCTGTATCTTTTGGCTTTTTCTTGCGAGAAAAAAATTGAAATAGAGACCATGCGCCTTGGCCTGGAACGTACACCTCTGTGCTGTCTGAAAAATGTCCGACTTCAAATCTCATGATTACTTATTTTTAATCCCGGTCTAGTCGACCGGGCTTGAGATTTCTCTCGCACCAAACGAAACACAGCCTTTCTGCCCTATGATGTTATTTTTTTTTACCTTCTATTTTGATCTATATTTCATGTATTTTATTTCCAAACCGTTTTTATTTTAAACTTAAATATAGAAAGGCTGTAAATTTCTAAAAACACTTAATATAGGCTTTATCATAGTTTTTATCTGCATCATTAAACCTTTCAGAGTACTTAAATATTTTTTATTCAATAATTCAATTATAAATTATATACTTGAATTATTATATTAATTTTAAGTTTTGTGTCAAATAGTGTAAACATTATTTTTCAATAGTTTTGTATTTAATAATTATTGTTAAAAAAGAACAATATAGAGATATGTAACTGTAGTCATATGTAAGAAGTAAAAGTATATAACAATTTCTTTACACTGTTAAATTCGTAATGTCGAATTATACTCAATTTGAGTCATTTTTAATCATTCCTACAGGCTGGCATTGTTCCTACTCAATATGTCATAATTTAACTAAAACAATGGAGTTAAACAATTTAACTCAAGAAATGTATGAAATTTGACTCAAATTTAGCTTATTATTTAATAGGAGCATACATAAAACGCTGCTTACTTTGAAGCTAAACAATTCAACTACAGAAATACAGAAATTACAGACTTGGATTGATTAGATATGATTGTTTTATAACCACATGTTTTGTGTTAAACTAACACATTTCGACATATACACACTTGGAAGTAAAAAACTAACAAAATGTTATTTAACTCAAGAAAATGGTTTAAATTTGATTCTTTTAATATTTAACAGTGTACAGCTATCAAAAAGCATAAAAAAAGAAAAAACAAGTTACGCTAAAAGGTTAAACTTAAAAAAATACTCGTTTTCTTTTTTAATATCTAATACATTGTTAATAAATTTTATTTCAATAATCTTAAAAAATAAAACTGAGGTAACACTTTATCACAATTTTAATTAAAGATTAAAATAATCGCAACTTCATGACGATAGTCTAGTAATATTGTCGATATAATTTATTCTTACTTAATTCCTTGTATTTCTTTGTCTCAGTAATAATTGTTAATACACTTGATTCGGTATCAGTTATTATTTTTAAAAATTTATAATTGCTTATCATAGATATATAAAAAGTAATTCACTCGGATCACAAACTTATCTGTCTCTTACCTTACAATACATAAATGTTCAATGTATACAGAATAAATGGTGTCAAGTCTACATCCATTGTCTATTATCCATTAATTATGAAAGATGATCATCATGAGAAGAGAAAGTTCATTGAACATTTATTGTAAGATAAAAACTTGTCAAAATGACAATCTATCAGCAGCGTAGATTGATTGAAAATGATTTGATGCTATGAGCAGAGTGAACTAACAAATAAAATTAAATAGAACGTTTCGTTGAGATATGCTTGTCGCAAGTATAGATCTTTCATACGCAAAGTATTTTTCGAAGCTTATCGTTTTTACTCTGCGATTCGATTATTTAATATTTATTTAACTTTTTTTTCAGTCTGTTTTGTTCTGCATATTCGAAATTCAAATAAACAGTTGTACATGTAAACATTATTCTGGTTATTTCGGCATATATTGCTGTTTCAAAATTTCAGTCCAGAATAGATTGGACAAAGCATTCAACGTTTTCCATCATTCTATTGGATACGGATATTCTCGAATAAATCGAACACAATCGAGTGGAAATAACATTTCATCGCGGAAGCGTTATCAAAGCGGAAAGTCGAACATCCTCTTTCAGCACAGGGCGACATTAAATTCGGAGCACTGGGAGTAAGACGGACGGAAAGCGCGCGAGCGTAAAGATCATTAACAAATATATCCTTATTACTGAGACGGGCATTACGCGCCTGCTCACTTTTTGTTTTCAGAAAATCGCATATCGCATATGCAAACAGCAAAATGCGGCACACTTGTGAAGTACTACTAAACTTACTACCATAGATTTTTCTCATATTATTCTCTATTTTATACTATTCACGATTAGCTCGTAAGGGGATACGACCTTACCAATACAATGCTAAAAGTTTACAAGTATACAGGTCATGTTATTACAGTTAATAATTTCATTTATTATCGTTACAATCATTACCAACTTTACGTCTATTACCTTATTACTTCACACTAAAATATGATAAAAGTAGATCAATCGATTCTCTCATCGTACCGTGTGCGAGATATTATTTTAAAGTATCCCAACGACTGTAGGAATTCCATTCTACTAAAATCGAAATAATCATTCGACCGTTCTCGAGCGAAATAAACGATAGCGGTGTTTCCCACCCCACCCCCTCCTTCGCGTAAAAAAAATTAAAACCCCTCCCTCTGTACATATTGTTTCATATTCTTTTTTGCATTAGTGACTCTCAAAGCAATCTAATAAATCTAAAAATCTATTAATCTCTCGATCACGTGCCTTGAGATTCGATGATCAAAATAATTATACGTTTTATAGGATTTTACTTATTTCGTTTCATCTTCTAGCTAACTTGCCGAATTTGCTAATGCACTCGTGGTTTTTTGTTAAAAATCGCTGATCACTCTCCCGATACACTCATTTCTTCTCATTACTGTGTATTTTTCGGATCAATGGATTGTGTGCGTGTGTGTGTGTGTAAAAATCGTGGATAGTCTAGTCTGTCTGCGTGTGACTTGTCCCGTTAAAGAACGGGTGTCGATTCCTCCTTCTTATTCTTTCCTCTCGTAACAATTGAAATATCAGCCCGCTGTATAAACCTTAACATAAACATATTTTAGAATTTCCCTTATATAAAACTCACTTGTTTAAATCCCTACATTGTTTTCGCATTACTATATACGTTTAAGACAATAATTATTTTGTCCTATCAGACTCGCAGGAGAGAAAATCACTTTGTAATTATAATTTAATGCCTTAACTGCTTCTATGTAAACGTAATTTAGAATATATCGTGTGTGTATAACACATTTATCTCTTATATTAATCAGCTTTGCCCCATTTGAAATTATTTTATTTTTTCCTTTACTGCCTTATGCTCGCGTCCACACACGTGTAGGCGATTATCACACTACCTGAGTACAATATATACCAGCGGCCTCTTCTTTATTATCTGACTTTCACGCATCGTCTTAGCATAGCTAAAGAAAAAGCAGGCTAATGGGGAAGTTTGGTCTATCGAGATTTCCGAGGGGAATCGTACATCAATATTTGTATTTTTTGGTTTTTGGTTCTTCATGAAAGTTATGTTACTTGTCGATTGATATTCAATTGTCTGAAACAAAGCAAGATATTGATATATATTACATAGATTGCTGATGTTTCAATCCTCCGCGCTTTTCTTTAATACAT
This sequence comes from Solenopsis fugax, assembly GCA_003595255.1. Classification (NCBI taxonomy): domain Eukaryota; kingdom Metazoa; phylum Arthropoda; class Insecta; order Hymenoptera; family Formicidae; genus Solenopsis; species Solenopsis fugax. The sequence goes on from QKQZ01051343.1 coordinate 24,285, forward strand.
TTTTTTATAAAAATTTTAGGTTTTTGACTCGATGTGTTTTAACAAATTTCCTCAAATCTCCTTATAAACAGATCAGCAATCCATGTATGTATGTACATATCAATATGTAATAAGATCGATTTGACAAAGAGTAGACTCAGGCAGTGACGAAACGATACGCTATATCGTTGAGAATATATCCTTCTCCAATTAATTCGATGCGTTATCGCGGCTGTACTATGATGTTCGTTTCTTGATAAATCTCACGGTTTATCAACAAATAAATGCCCACCCTATATATTGGTTTTACCTATCTAACCGATTTTGATGGAGAGATTTCGGTGCAATCGTAACAAAAGTAATAATAATAAAGAAGAGGAATTGCGCGATATATTAATTTTAAGGATTAACAATCGCTTGGTGAAAATGCAATAGCCAATGATTACATGTCATCGTACCAACTAAGACATATACTAATAATTAAAAACGGCAGGAAAAATTATTTATATCAATAGAAAGTATTTTTCACGATAGATTACGATACGAGTAATAAGTAGTTAAGTGTAATATTTAATTATACCAGTCTTTAGTGTGCGGGACGCTAAAACGTGCGCTTAACATTAAAACAGACATTTCGCGACGTCCCCGGAATTATTTATACATTTAAGGACATTTCTTTAAATATCAAAATACTTAACTTGCCTGGTAAAAAAAAAACCCCTAATTCGCATGCTACGCGTTCGCTTGTAGGATGAATAAGGATGAATTCACGCATTATCTAATTAAGTTAATAGAGAAAAAAAATAACGGCTTAACTTAATGGCTGTAATATTTATAGTTTTCTTTTTTATGCTGCGTTTCGCTCTATTGACTGTGTATGTTTAAAAAAATAATAATTTAACGATAATCATCCAAACGCATGAAAAATGGAGAGAGGAATTTGCAGATACGAAGAAAAAAGTGATATATAGTGGAAGGTCGACCATGCTGATCGACGCAACTTTAATAAATTTTATTTGTATTTATCACTTTTAAGGGTTTTAACGTAAATGTCCCAATAACTGGACATGTAACGATGCAGAATTAAAATTGTTTAATTTTTGTAAGGATTCGCGTGATCTAATTATATAATTCATTGAAATATAATTTATGTTATTATTAACACAAAATACAAAAAATTGTTAAATTATTCCGAAAATAATAACTTATAGAAGACTATTCGTACGTTTAAACTGCACACGCAGATCTTAGCAGATGGTGGGAAGATCTACGAGGATTTCCACTAAATATCAAAAGATGAGTACAAGAATACCGGATAATCTGAGACTTCCCAACAAAACTTGAATATTCTCTAGCGATGTAATAATATAAATTAATTTAAATTAGAGTATAAGAACACTGAATCCATCACAAATGTACCAAGCATCATGTACCTTACATCTATTTCATACTGTGTTTTTCGATATGTCAATCATTTTGTGTAATAAGGAGTGAGTTCGAATTTAATCGCCTCACATATATTTTGTTTCATGAGAAGACAGAACCCTTCAATTTCTTAGTAACAAGTTTGAAAGATTTCCATGGATTTTCCTCAACACTATCAAGTTTTGTTAGGTTGAATTCTTGGCTCTCATTTTCTCCTTGCTCAAATCCTGTCGAGTTCTTCTTAACTGTTCTGTCAGTTCTTTTACCACCTCCAAACCTTTTCGCTTCCTGGTAAGATGCATTCTAATCATCTTACATATAGCTCTTTTTTCCTCAATTGCTTTCGTCCTAAACCGATTTTGGGTTCCTATTCATCCCTATATTAGCATGACAACTAGTCAACATGAAAGAAGCCAATAGAATTTATTGACAATTACGATGCACATTACAAATATTATACAGATTACTATTACTACAGATACTTGTTTTTATTCTAATTTTATTTTACAATAATCAATAATTAATTAACCCCAATTAATTATAATAATTAAAATTAATAAGGAATAAATAATTCGTATTTACAAATCAAGCTCCAGGAGTTAAAAGGCCAAAAATCGAACAAATTAAGAGTGTCAAGTGTAGTTGTAGATAAGCTGTTAGTCTATTATATCGCAGGATTAGGAGAATTTTCTACAGAATAACTTTCTAATGTTAGAGTTTGATTTATTTTAAGAAGTTCGTCAAAGATAATTTTATTAGCGTTCAAATATATAAAGTAGAACTTGCGACAATGATATAACAAAAGAAAAGTAAAGCGGCGAATAGGAGTAAGGCGCTACTCGTAATCGCTTACTTGATGAACAAAAACAAAATTAGTAACAATCGTTTACCGAATTACAATGTATTATGAACACGTTTCGGCTCATCTTTAGCCATCTTTCAAATCATTTTCAGCAGGTAATGAGAATTTTATTAACATTTTTGCTATTAACATCAATGCCATTATTACCATCATTGCTTTTGTCTTTTTCTTCTATTTATTTTTCTTTTTATTTTTTTTTATTCTTTTTTTATTTTTTTTCTGTTACATTATTATTTGTTAAAACATTTTCGTTTGTATCATTTCAGGTTTCAATCATTACAGTACACTCTTCAGTTTTTTATTTTATTCCTTGGCATTTTTTTGAGCTAATACCCTGTTATTCATGTTAACTGTAGCAACAAACGGTCAAATTGTTCTGTTTTTAGGCGTTTTAGACATATAATAGGACATTGATTAAATAATATAATATATTGCATTTATTATTTGAATCTTATCACTTCCCATATAAAAGATAACAAGATTCAATATACATAAAATAAATATATATATATACATATAATAAAATATCCTTTCAATATATTTAGTTCGCTCTCTCCGTTTTTCAAAGTCGTGATTATCGTGTAGAATAATTTAATAAAAATAAATATAACGGTCTTCAGCAGATGTTGGATGTAAAGATAACTTTTTTAGATGCATTTAATGTCTGATATAAAACAAAAATAAGGAGTGCTTCAGTCTATTTAAATAAAGATGATAGATTGCCCAAAGTATCGCAATAAAAGACTTTTCAGTACTGGACATAGGACCTCCTTCGGTATGTCCCTCCTTTCGAAAACAAAATAAATACGAGCGATTCGGAGCAGTAAGAGTAGATGAACATAAGACAGGGAGGAAAAAAGAGCTCAAAGAAACAATAATAAAAGAGAGAACAACAACAACCCTGAGAGCAAGCCGTACAGTTCGCGAAAACCGCGAATGAGGCAGGTAGTATAACAACGGCTAGAATCAAAGTATATCTTCCCTACATATGCTACCTATTACATTAATTAGATGCGTCATCTCTGTATTTAAAAATACTAATAATATTGCGTTGAATATAAATATATTATCTGTATAATTAGTAATCAATTATTCGAATAGTCCCCCTCTAAAACCTCCAAGTCCTGCCTTCGTTTTGTGTTTTAAAATTCCATTTGCGCCACCACGCACATAGCTTCTCTCCCAACTATACCACCGTATCATAATCTAAAATATATGTATGTACATATAGTTGCGGCAAAGGCAGCCATTAATTCTTTGTAACCCTTTCTTTTTTTCCCTCCCTCATCTCCGCGCGCTAGTATTTAAATTTATTTTTATCCGTCTGAGACTCGTTAATATAATAAATTAATTAGCTCGTTTATACCAATCTTCAACAAACGCATCAATTATATTCATGTGTTCTGTACAAATCAAATGTAATAACGCTTTTCCTTAACACCTCACGTACACTTAAGACTTTAAAATTCACGCTTTAACTTTAGTTAAAAATCGATAATAGTAAGGAATACAATATTAGTAGTAATAATTATAATTGATATACTAGTGGTTCTTATTCCGCATCGTTATTTATCGGTATTATTCTATAAAATAAGTTGTAAAAAACAGCCGTAGATAAAACACGTCGCTACTATTTGACGCTCCCTCCTTTGCAAGTTAAATAACGCGTTATCTATTTAGAACAACCATAGTGTATTTCATCACTTTTTCATCTATATATTTTTTCCTTACGAATTTATCGTTTGAATGTTCGATAATATATTAACTATTTAACTCTTTAGCTGCAAACATCATATATATGATTCTATTACGAAGTTTTTAATTCAAGTTGGATAGAAACAAATAAAAGTTTAAATAAATAATCATGGAAACGCTTTCCTGTTATTAAACTTTATGAAATCATTGTATATATATAGAATTTTTTAAATATTGGATAGTCTGATACTTCTCAGTGAAACTCAATTATTCTCTATCTATGTAACTTATGTAGTGGATAGATGCTAAATAATTACAATTAATCGCCCTGTAGAAAAGAGACGTTGATTATCTCTGATGTCACTATATAACATAGTTTTTATCTTTATGCAATATTATTTATTATTATATTAATAGCACTAAAATCTAGCTTGGCGCTCATAGTTCTTTATTTTCACTATTTGAATTTTATTTCGCTGAGATTTTGTTTAATTATTAATTTTTTAAATATAGGACTTAAAATATAGTAAATTTGTATTATAATATTCCATAATTGTGATGTATTTTTGTTGAGAATTTTAGAACAATCACAACTAAAGAGTTAATTAGTTACTTCTTTTATACGCGTTTAGAAGTAAAAGTGCGCGTGTGTGTATATGCGTGTGTGAGAGAATATGTGTTCATGAGTGTGTTTCTCTGTATGTGTTTCTTTGTATTATCATAATAATTAGGATGTAAAATTGGTTATTTGATTGAGCTCTCTAGTCGCATTTTTGTTTCGTTATGTGTTTAGTTAAGTGTGTTATTGCGTTGATCCCAGAAGTTCACACGAGTCGCGTTTTGTTAACATTGCACTCGCTTTTCTTCATCCGATTGGCGTGTCACCGGCTTTTTCTTCGCGATATATTATTTCGTCGCAGGCGAGAAAGAAGTTACTATAAGATTTCTAACAAAATGCAAAGTGGTTCTAAGTTCGAAATCGATACAATCGAAATCGATCGATAATACCCGGTAATAAATACCATCGTAAAAAAAGAAAAGATTGGCTTATTCTCTACATCTTTGAATGCAACGCGATTTAACACTTTATTGTCAGGATGCGTAATAAGCATTAATGACATGAACGGCGAAACGAATAACGGAAAGAGTATGAAGAAAAATAAAATTAGCAGTCGATCTTCTTGCACTTAAGATACAATGAAGCCTTACACTGTCGATGGACAAGGAGAAAAATTATGGGCAATATTAAATTACGTTATATGAGATCACATTTTATAACGCTTAACGAAATTGCTGGATTCTGTAACCGTAATCTATTAATTACACCTTTATGTGTGGTATAAGGTCTATCTTGGTGAATTATACATTAGCATAATACTCGCCATTCTCATCGATAAAGTAAGACACAACGCGACCCGCTCGGTAATTAAACATGAGCATTTGGAGAGCACTCTTCCGAAATATTCCTCCTTTAGATCTATGGTAAATCCTACAGAGTAAATACAATTAAGTCATATATTTAATCAGGTAAACTTTTCAGGTCAATATCCCCCACCGAGACATATCCACACGATTACAATATACCCCTCCCTCCACCTTATCTATCAATGATCTCGTTCTACTGATCTAAAATTTAAACACTTATAAGCATCATCGCATATTTCATAATTATCGTCGACAGTAATAATAGTGTAATAATAGTGTAATAATAGTAATAGTGCAGTTGTAGTACTTGCAGTATTAGCAATAGCAAGAACAGTGATAATTTATTAATAGTAATAATAGATGTATACAATAGTAATAATAATATAGAATTAATTGTAATAGTAACAATAATCGTAGCCTTAAACGTGCCTAATAGTTATTATAAATCGGAGGTAAAAAATAAACCAGTTTTCACGTGCATTACAGTATGGTCGAACAGAAGCCAGTCCGACGGCCACACACTAAGTTCTTATAATACAATTTGTAAAAATATTTGTGATTGTTCATCGGTCATTTTTTCTCCTTATCCCCTCCCTGTCGCGCGCGTTGATATCATTTCCAAATCGTTGGAAGAATAGGAAAGCAGCCGCTAAACTAATTTAAGGAATCAGTATTCGTAAACAAAAAAGAGTAGAAGAAAAAGGAACTGAAGAAAATACGTATTTAAGATACTACTAGTGATATGACATGAAAGTAAAAAAAGACGCCTGCAGAAACCGCATCCTGCCGTGTGTTAAAGATTTATAGATATACATATATCATATTAAAATGATCTATATATTTTACACTATTCTCTGTAGTCAGCCTGTGTGATCGTCTTACTTAATTATCTCGTCAATTACTCATTATATCATTTTTCCTCTTTTTTAATTATCCGGTATAACAACTATTTTAATAAATACAAGATCGTGGAGGGACGAGTGTCTCGAATGTGCAAGTCACTCGCGCTGACTTTCCATCAGAGACCATAGTTTAAATATTTTCTTCGTGTATTCTTAACTGCATTACATACACCGTATCTGCTAACGGTGTGGAAGTGAACAAGTATCGAATTTTGTGCTTGTCCCGAGAAGAATTCTTCTCGAACGAAAACTTATTCACCTCCGTAATAAATGCCATTAACGATTAAATGATTAGCATTTCTGATTCTTTACGCTCGCTTTCACTTTGTTTATTATATTTTGCCTTAGAAGTTTCACCTTAAAATCTCTTTTAACTCATTATATATTTTTATAATTTGATATCGCGCTTCCTTTCGTCTATCCCAGTGCCATGCAAACTTCACTTGCCTCATGGGTGTGTATCCTAACAATATCGATTTATTTATCGTGTTTAACATTTAACATTTAAAATTTACCTTTTTATCCGAAAAAATCACGGTCTCGCGAGCGATCAGTGAAGAAAGCAATATTTGAAAAAAGCCTAAACACCTTCTTTAGAGGTACCATTTATCTAGCTTACAAAAATTCGACCGCTCACGAATGACATGCTGGCATGAACAAGAGACACTCCATTTTCTGTAGTCGATTTTGCCTACAAATCTTAATAACTTTTTTTAGCAACCATTTTATACTGTGCAACTAATCGTAACTCTAATTTACAGTTTTCTATAAAAATATATTACGTAGTACCGAATTTCTTAAAAGATATCTTTCTCTAAATGGCATTCCTAATACAGTAAGAAAGATGAATCAACAAGGAATGTCTCATGTCATAGCGCAGATGTCACGATCATATGGTTCGCGTTTATCCTGAATATGAAGAAATAACCCACGAGCAAGGCCAAGCCATTCAGCGCATCGAGTCTCCAACTGGAGTCAATTAAAATGGTCATGAGGTGGGCCACTCTTTAAAATCGAAGCCTTGCTGACCGGGTTTAGGTGCACTGGCAGCATACCCACCTTGGCTATTTTCTCCTCCCTGATACGAACGCTGAGGATAAGAAGTATCAGCGTAATTACTGTACGCAGAATACCCAGTGTAATCGGGAGTCTTGGCCGAACTGCTGCTGGATCCTGGCGCACCTGAACCGGTATTTTGGCGCGAATACATATCACCTGCAACATTTATATACAATATTAAGTCATTACGCTCATCTCATTCTAACAAGTTGTAAAAAAGAATGTAAAGAAAGTGAAGCTAAACGTCATGTGCTTGAAAAAAGTACTAAAACTAATTATTTACGGTATTTATCTTCACTAACAATTAATACAATTTATACAATGCATACATTCACCATACTTTATTATTTAAACACTGAAATACAAAAAAACTAAGTAGTTAATAATAAATTAAAATAATACAAAAATGTACATACAATACTATTATTTTTATATGAATAATACTATTGAAGACTATATAAATATACAAGATCTTCTATGTTTACTTTCTGCATTTAAATTTATTAATTTTATTTTCTTAAATCTCTTTTAATATTGAGAAATAGAAATAATCAACAATCTTCACTATATGACAAAGATAGATTTTTGACACTTTTCAGATATATAACAGAAACATTATTTTATATCGTTTATACAACAAAGCATCATAACAGTAATAGCTTTCTGTTCAAGAAAAAATCTTAATCGTACTTTTCCATTATTAAGTTTTCATTTTTGAGAAGATTATGTTTAATTGCACATATAATACACATACAATACACATACATATGTATATATAAAATATATAGATAAGTATACATCAAAGATATACATATTTTACATATGTATATAATTTTATAAATACATATAACGATATATCACAAGGAAATATATCTTTTTTAAATAAAACTTAATAATAAAAAAATTAACACAACATATAGGGGAGACCAAGGTTCGTTGACACAAGAAGCAAGTTGACATTGCGTTTTATATATTTATGACGAAAAAGATAATGAAAAAATTATCGCAAAATATATATCTTTTTTATAATATAAATACTATTCCCAAATCACATTTACTTCAATGGTACAAATATTACAAAAAAAAAGAAAAAAATCTGATTCAAGAAAAGGCAAATAAATTTCTTAACATTTCAAAATTTTGTATTAATGTTCTTCAGCTTGAGAAAATATATCTAAGTCACATATCATTAATTAACAGTTTGTTACTGTATGACATGTTATTTTAAATAATAACAATAATTTATTATAATAAAATAATTAAAATTAAGTGTATTTAGGAATGGAGTATGTTGACACATTTAAGGCAAACTCAGCTCACACGCGAGTGAAAAGTGTGTGAACATTCAATTAACTTAGTTTTAACAAAACGTTTTACATTTAACATTTCTATACTAAAGCAAGCTACATTTAAAATAGTTTACAGTTTTGTTTTTCTATAACGGCACTTTGCGATTTGATCATCACAAAATTATTTTAAAAGATACAACGTTTATAAAAAAATATATATTTGCAATCTGTTTTTTTTTTATATTTCTATTACATTTCATTAATTTCATATTCATTAATTTAATTTTAAGTTTGTCGTACAAACAATTTACACCGTGATAATTTATTCTATAGAGACAAGTAGTTGACCACAACGCAGAATGTTCGTATTTCACTTATTACAAAGAAACTATACCATGGAATTATACATTAAACTGTAAAGAAATTTCTCTATCATATTAATACAATTTAATCATAATAATTATTTAAAATGTTGAATGCCAAAATTATAAAACTGCCAATGTGCTTCGGTCACCTCTATTGTTTACCAATATAAACTTATAAGTATTGCAAACAAATTTTACTCCGCAAAGATCTGCGTATCAAAAAAACTCTAGTTTTATAATTCATACATTTAAATCAGCTACACAACATCAAGATAATGAGATCAGTATTCATATATTAATTCACATATATGATTTATTTACCTTTCAATATCGACTTATATAAGAAATTTAGATACTACATAATAATAAATTATAACTATATTAAAAGTTTTCCAAGCAACTTATAAAATATATAAATCTTATTAAAGAGACATAATTTTCTAAAATAGTAAATTATGTACGCTGGAAATGTATAACTACTATATAATCATGCATTTAGTATAAAAAAATCTATTACAATGATTTAGCATAATAACAAATATATAAACAAATCATTTTAGCTGTCAGTAAGTCACTTCTTGGATATTAAAATGTCTCATACTACATTTATATTTTTAATTTACGGATTGTAAAAATAATAAATATTGTAAAAATATTTATATGTACAAATAAAAGATTTACATTAATTGCAAGTTTCATTACAGTTACAGTTAAATGCAAACTGTGTAAATTAACAATAAAAAAAGCACTAGGTAGACATACATTTATTACACCCAAGCAAACGTATTAAAAATATTGTACTGATCTCAGGATCTTAAAGACGAATTGATGTCAGTTGTATAACTTTTATTTTCGTTTAAAATTTTTATAGCTTATAAATAGCTGATCACTATTGATGTGTCTTTCTGCGTTACGTTTCCTGCGATAGATTATATTCGTTATTGTCAATAAAGAAGACATTAATTCGTCATTAGTCATACTGGTGATAAAAGGAAATAGAAGGAGAGAATAGAGAATATTATTATCCTGCATCACAAATAATCATAGAACATAAATTTTTTTTTAACTTTCGGCATTTGTGATTATTTCTATTTTATAAATTATAACATATGTTCTCGGATCTTGGGACAAAAATATCTTTTTTTGAGAATCTATTCTAAATCTATTACGGTACGTAGAATAGTCTGTGCAATATATATGAATATATAACTTTCAAGTATAAATGTAATTAAATAACCCGATAAATAGGTACTGGCAGGGTACATGCTTTTCGAAAATCTACATATAAAAAGTTAAGCGCAAAAGGCATATTCGGAAAAAAGACATACTTATAAAATGTAATAAAAAAATTGCAGAGGGTTGGAATATATCCGGGATAGGATCCACCATTTAAATAAAAAAAAATTTTGTAATTTAACATTACCGTTCAGAAATTACCGTTTACTAATGCTCGAGGCGTAATCTAGAACATCGTGTAGCGAATAAAACATAAGATAATAAAGCAGATATGATGGGAATAAAATAGTTGGACGAGCGGCAGTGCGTCAAGCGTACAGCAAGCATTACTTTCGATCCATAAAGTGAACAATATGCAACGAACATATGACTATATCTATTATCCCCAATCAATTCAACTTCAAGCAGAAGCTAGTATCTATATGCCGTTTTCTACTTTTGCGTATACATATATAAATATATGCAAAAAATTTATATATATAAAATATAAATGATATAACATACACACACACATTTATATATATAAAAGATCTCTCGATGATATAAAATTGCATCTCAAATAAAAAAAGGTGAGCTCTATACGCTCGTTGTGAATGTATAATGCAATCCAAATTTTATTCTACTTCCTTCAACCTCCATCACAGTTATGTTGTGCGTCAATGTATCCAATCTTCCAAGTAATAATTATTATTAGAAACTCAAGCATAATGTATTAATGTAACTTTTTTATTAAAAACTATACATGCTTATATAATTTCTGTACAAAAATATTTCAACCATTTTTATTTTCTTTTAGTAGTTACTGTTAAAACGTACAATCTTATGAAAAAAGATGTTAATGTAAACGCAATGTTATACAGAGTCACCGCGCTTATTTATCTTACTATTGTTAAATTGCTAATCCAATTGTTAGTATACATATACTTTCAGAAAAAATATCGCAATTAACAAAAGTTATGAGAATTGGAGGAAGTTTGTATAGGAAGTTACAGCATAAACAAAAAAAAATAACAAATATTCCGATGTTGAAAGCATCAACCCTTTGAGTACAATAAATCTAAATATACATTCAGCAAAACTTATCAATTTACAAAATTAATATATGCATCCGACGAAAACCATTGACGTAGGGCTCATATATATATTTGATGAAAATCACGGCGTGGCTATGGATTTATATGTAGTTGACGATGTCTTCTTTATACTTCCACCATAAAAAAACTATCTGATGTACATATATTCCAACCATAACCGTCACTATCGTGAACAGTAAATACGTCCACACAGAACGTTTGGCTTCTAAGCGCTCCGTACTCAAAGAGTTAATTCTCCCGACCACTAGAACTAAAATCAGGCTGATATAAGAAATTACATTGCTGTAGCTAGGCGCAGAATTAGGTCAGAATGGAACTAAATGCGATGCCAAAGGGTGGAAAGAGGAAAGTTTGTTTGACTTGAGCTTGAAGACTCACCCTGCGGGCCAGAGGGGTTCGAGTTGGAGTTGGGCTGCGAGGAGTTGGGCTGAGGGGGCTGGGGTGGGGGCTGGGTCCCAGGAGGAGGCCCATTCTGTGGCATGTTCCAGGAGCTCCAGGAGCCCCCAGGCCCGCCTCCCGCAG
>QKQZ01051345.1:0-13762 GCA_003595255.1 Solenopsis fugax
AAGCACCTATCACGTCCATGCCAGTTGCAGCTATCAAACATGCCCAGGTATTCACCCTATCAATCATGATTACTTTTCATTATTATCCAACTTCTTGAAAATAATACGAGAACGGTGCATTTTCAGTCGTTGGAAAGCGCGAAAGTACAGCTACCTCCAGCCGATTACACGCGCGAGATAATCGGCACTAGGACAGAGCAACGAGTGAAAATGAACAGAATGCGTCTGCGTATCGCGGAACGTTTGAAGGACGCGCAGAACACGAACGCTATGCTGACCACGTTTAATGAGATCGACATGAGGTAATTTCAAGAATTATTGTCTAAGTATCTGGAGTTTATACACATGTATTTAAGGATCCTATGTGCCAATATGTGCGTACAAGGATTGTGCTCAAGTCTTTTTTTATTTAACGTACATCATTAATTTGCAGTCGCATCATTGAGTTCCGAAAGATGCATCAAGACTCGTTTACGAAAAAGTACGGTATTAAGCTCGGGTTTATGAGCCCGTTTGTCGCGGCCAGTGCCTATGCTCTGAAAGACCAACCTGTGGTGAACGCTGTGATAGACGGCACCGACATAGTATATAGGGATTACGTAGATATTAGCGTGGCGGTCGCGACACCGAAAGGGCTCGTCGTACCGGTACTTCGCAGTGTAGAAAACAAAAACTTCGCCGAGATCGAGATCGCTCTAGCCGCCATGGGCGAAAAGGCCAAGAAAGGGAAGATCTCTGTTGAGGACATGGACGGTGGCACCTTCACGATAAGTAATGGCGGCGTTTTCGGCTCGCTGCTGGGAACTCCCATTATCAATCCGCCGCAGAGCGCAATTCTCGGGATGCACGGCGTTTTCGAGAGACCGATCGCCGTCAAGGGAGAGGTGAAATTCATATTAAAATCCTTCCTAACTTTTTAATTCTTTAATCTAAACTTTCAGAGCTAGTTGCTCCATCTTCGGATAAATTAATAACTAATGAATAAAATATCACACAGATTATCCGAAGATAGAACACAATTGGCCTTTAATCTTTTAATTCTACAATGTAAACTTTTAACTGTTTAATCCTTTAAATTGTTAAAGCTTATAATTTCATTGTAAAGTCACTTAACGAACGTCCATATTCTCAGGTTGTCATTCGGCCAATGATGTACGTAGCCTTGACGTATGATCATCGGCTGATTGACGGACGTGAAGCTGTATTTTTCCTGAGGAAGATCAAAGACGCCGTGGAAGATCCTAGAGTTATCTTGGCTGGCCTTTAATAACTTGAGACATGTTTAACGATATGTACGATCACACCGTGGATGAGCAAGAGCGCGACGCGAGAGTCTGGAAACTCGGCAGGGAGTCTTCCCGCTTCTGGAAACCTCTAATCTCATTGGAACGTCCCCTCTGAGGAATCTGATCTCTCGATATCTTGTTTCGAAATATCGTCAATCTCTAAGCCGCACGTGGAACACGGTGACAAGTGCAGTTATGAATAACGAAAAACACGCGAACTAGTCCTGTTAGTCCTGAATTCTTGTAACGAGAATATTCAAGGCGCACTCTTACTTCGCATGTTTATGATCTGTACATCGTCAAACGACGTAATTTTTGTCATTGAAATTTCTCAACGCGGTATCCGATAACATTTGCCGAACCGATAATCGCGTTCCCGCGAGCACTCGTACTTCTGTTGCGCGCCACACATCGATGTTAAAGGGTGGAGCGCAGAGAGGCTGGAGCCGAGGAAAGGCTAGAAGGTACTTATCCTAAGTACTCTAAATGTAGATTCACAAGCTAAAAAATAAAATCTCACCAATCTAAGTTTCTTAAGCGTTGTTGAATTGCGCGTCACGTAAGATAAGTAATGCGACTCGACATCAAAATATTTAGATATTTAAATACGTGGAAATGATATTGTTTGCCCTTGCACGTTATACCGAGCATCTGGGAAGAGAGGGGGGGATCTGTTGCACGTGGGGAGTCTCGCACTCGAAGGAAAGCGGGACATTCGCGATCTTGTAAATCAAAAGTTGTTTATTAAATAAACAGATAAATCCAACTAACTTGTGGGCGAGACGTATTTTTATGACGGTGGATGTGTATGTAGACGGGACGGTGGAGAAAGAAGCATTCAATCATGTGCTAACGTACAAAAGTGGGAGCACACTGCCAAGTCTTGCGACGAATGTTTCGAGTCGCGATTCGTGTATTCAATGCGAATCCACTCGCGCTGTTCCGCGATAACGGCGAGTGTTTTATCTCGCGACTTTTTCATCACTAAGTACGAGACGTTTGCATCACAGCTTTATGCGTGAAGATATGCGAGTGCTCTTAGTTCCATTGTAAGATATATTGTAAATCGTACGATACTGTGTATTAACGAGGAAAACTCATATAAAGCACGCTGATTAAACATCGAATCTCTTTCATTTTAATGGTGCTGCCAACACGGATCGTATTCGCTAAGGTTGTAATGGTAATGATTTACAATTATACGCGAATAATTGATTAAGTTCTCTAAAAATTTTTCTTTAAGAAAGTTTAAAACAATTCACGCCAGTCTGTCGAAATGAAGAAGATACGTGAATAGTTCTCGTAGGCTATCCGATTCGTTTCTCGTGCCTGTAAATGAAGTATGTTTTACACTTTAAATTCTGTTCAGCTAAGATATAATTTCATATATGCAAAATATTTGAAAAAGTATAAATTGACTCAAGAATTTTATGTATATTTTTGAAAAAGATTCACGCCAGCTGATTTAGATTATAATTTTGAGACAAGAAGGGGTACACGAATAATTCTTGCGGGCTGCCTGGATATCCAATCGTTTCTCGTGTTTGTAAATTAAGTTCTCTTTAATTTTGTTCTGCTAATGAATATTTTACGCATAAAAAATTCTTAAAAAGCGTAAGTTGTCTGAAAAATTTTGAACATTTTATTATCGACGATATCGAAACTCGCTATCGATCAAGTAAGGTAATCTTTCATTATCGACCGCGCACAAGTCGAGTCGCTGACGACGCTGGCGAATGACTTCGCCGTTTCGAAGGAGAAGTCAAATTAGAATCGGATGTTCTGAGGGAGAATGGTAAGTCTGTCAAAATATTGACTACTATTTAACCCAGGAGTGGGATTTTGTTATTTCGGAGAATAAAAAGTAGTCGCGTATTGTTACTAATTTTCCAAGATCTACGTTGTTCGTTGATCTTTTAGGTTAGCCGCCAGCCGTCAAATATTTGCTTTGTCTCAAAATTCTTTTATTCAAATTTCACCAAAGAGAATTTAATTTTTCTCGAGGATATTAAACTATACTTCCCTCAATACGCTTTTTATTTTATCAGCGAGATTCTTTAATAACAAATTTCAACAGGGTCAGAATCAGTCTGGGACTGGTGGCAGTGGAGGAGACAAGAAGGATGACAAGGACAAGAAGAAAAAGTATGAGCCACCGATTCCCACGAGAGTGGGCAAAAAGAAGAGGCGCACTAAAGGGCCGGATGCCGCTCTGAAACTGCCTCAAGTGACTCCTCACACGCGTTGCAGGCTGAAGTTATTGAAGATGGAGCGAATAAAGGATTACCTGCTGATGGAAGAGGAATTCATTAGAAATCAGGAGCGCCTGAAGCCGCAGGAGGAGAAAAACGAGGAGGAGAGATCGAAAGTGGACGATCTTCGTGGTACACCGATGTCCGTCGGAACGTTGGAAGAGATAATTGATGACAATCACGCGATAGTGTCCACCTCGGTCGGCTCCGAGCACTACGTATCCATCCTGTCATTTGTGGACAAGGATCAATTGGAGCCTGGTTGCTCCGTGCTGTTAAATCATAAAGTTCACGCTGTTGTTGGCGTCTTAGGCGATGATACAGATCCCATGGTTACGGTGATGAAGCTTGAAAAGGCTCCTCAGGAAACTTACACCGATATCGGAGGTACATATTCCATATTATCTAAATCGCTGCTGTTAACATTTATAACTCTGTCATTGACTTGACACATGTCAGCGTTTACGCCTATTCTTTTTCCTATCTTCATTAAAAAAAAAAGAAGGCAATAGACAGTACAGCTCATCTAAATATTTTGCCATTATTTGTATGCATTTTGATAAATCTGTAATTATATTTTAAAATTATACACAGTTTTATAACAAATAATTAGTAATTCTTAAAAACTTCTTTAAAAAAAAGATTGAATTTTAAGAAACTTTATTCACGATTCATACTTTAAATTTGATTTTAAAATATTTGCAAATTGAAGTAATATAATAAAATGTAATGTATAATATAGATATAAATTGTTGTGAAGAAATATTGCTTTTGAGAAATATGTAAAAATAACAAAAACTATTATGAACATTTTCAGGTCTCGATACTCAAATTCAAGAGATTAAAGAATCTGTAGAATTACCATTGACACATCCAGAATATTACGAAGAAATGGGTATTAAGCCTCCAAAGGGTGTGATACTTTACGGACCACCTGGCACAGGAAAGACACTGCTAGCCAAGGCTGTGGCCAATCAAACATCAGCTACGTTCTTGAGAGTTGTTGGTTCTGAACTTATACAGAAATATTTAGGGGATGGTCCAAAGCTTGTGAGAGAACTTTTTAGAGTCGCTGAGGAGCATGCCCCATCTATTGTCTTCATAGATGAAATAGACGCGGTAGGAACGAAAAGATACGATAGTAATAGCGGCGGCGAAAGGGAGATTCAAAGAACTATGTTGGAATTGCTTAATCAACTGGACGGTATGCTAATTTCTAATACAAAGTTCCTACAAAAATCTCTATATTAAATATTAAACTTGAAAAATTTACTTTTTTTATAGGTTTCGACAGTAGAGGCGATGTGAAAGTGGTTATGGCTACTAACAGAATAGAGACCTTGGATCCTGCTTTAATTAGACCGGGTCGAATCGATAGAAAAATAGAATTCCCGCTACCAGATGAAAAAACTAAAAGAAGAATCTTCAATATTCATACGAGTAGAATGACTTTAGCACCTGACGTGAATCTTGCGGAATTAATCATGGCGAAGGATGATCTGTCTGGCGCTGACATCAAGGTAGAATCTTTTTAAAAAAAGAAAATATTTAAAAAAATCATTTTCTTGTATACATTTTGTATTCTCACGCACGAGTATAATTCTCATTTTATTACTTTATTAAAATGGATTTAATCCTTGTTTTAGGCAATATGTACCGAGGCTGGTTTAATGGCTCTACGTGAACGACGTATGAGAGTTACCAGCGACGATTTCAAGAAATCTAAGGAAAGCGTGCTTTATCGAAAGAAGGAAGGTTCCCCCGAGGGATTATATTTATAAAATAATATTCATTATCAATAATTAATCTCTGTATTATTGAGTCGCGGAGCTATCCGGGTGTCTTAATAAAAACTTTCTATAGAAAATTAATTTTTTACAGCAATATATCTACAAAGTATTATTACTGGATTTTCAATAATTATTCATTCTATATAAATTCTACCTAAATATATCTAAAGAGTCAAATTAATTCTGATGTCCGACTTCTTCAGGATTGATTTGAAGTACTCGTGTAGTTTGTTTATCACTTCTGCGGAGTGCACTCTCTGTTCGTTCATAATCTCTGAAAACGAAGTGTTCTCGTGCGGACTTGAGGTTTTATTTTGTGACTCCACGTTGCATATCCAACAAGCACCACGTCTGGTTTTATCGAGAACAGCGGACACGTCCGGAGGATGTTCCAATGTAGGCGTCGCAGTGGCAGCCAAACCCTTGTACTTTCCTAATGCGAAAGCGGTCTCGAAACCGTCTTTGTAACCCATGTCGAATCCCTCCTGCAGCACAGAGTCCTCTCCGTCTTGTACCCCTTCTCTGTAGCCGGTCTAAAAATATGATTGAAATACAGAGAGCGGTGTAATGAGTAATTGCGACGTAAATATCGCGTCAAGCACACTGAAAATTTCTCCCTTACCTTGCCAGCAGCGTCTATAACGCGTTCCCAACATTTTGAAGCGATGTGTAGAGAGTCATCGTCTGTCTCTGACTCTGTCGTGTGTATCACGTCTTCCATCGTGCGGTTATCTTGCCCAATTATCTCCCTGAAACAATTTTTGAGGTTCAACAATTTTATGACTGCTTATTTCTAGTTAAATTTTTAACTTTATTTTTACACAAAGTGACAATGAATAACTATATTTTAAATAAAATTTAAAGTAAAAAGGTTAAAACGGACGTTCGTTACAGATTTGTTGTACGATTGCAATAATTGTGTAATTGTGGAAATTCGTCGAACAATAACATGTGCACAAGGTTGACGTTTCAGCTATGATCAGTATCGTATGATAGCGAGTGTCAGGTTAAGCTGTGATCACGTAACGCAAACACATCAATTAGAAAAATATATATATATATTGGAGGAAGATTATCGAATAGCGTACTCGAGGTGTCGGCTGAAAAATGTCGGGGCGTAGAAGGAAAGACAAGAGCAAATTATTGCAAAGGCGGCCCCGTTATGTTCTCGGCAAGGAGCAGAGATACCATCAGAAGAGGGATAAGGAGTCCGAGGGATCAGACAAGGAGAACGATGATGAGACAGGTTAGATTGGGACAAATTTCCTCGGAATTCGCGTTTTGCAACGGTCTAGGACTGTAGTCGAATTTGCAGAGGCGGTGGACGAGTGGTCGTTACCATTCCCCGTGGCCATGTGGGACCTGGAGCACTGTGACCCTAAAAAATGCACTGGTAGGAAGCTGTTGAGGCATGGTTTGACAAAGCTGCTGCGACTAGGCGCACGATTTCCAGGCCTGTGCCTTACTCCAATGGGCAACAAGGTAACTGGTAAAGCAAAGTAACAATGATACACGATCTCCTTGTCTGAGATAGAATGTCTGCTGCAGTGCGTGACTCCACTGGATCGCGAGATTGTGGCGAGATACGGCTGTGCGTTTGTGGATTGCAGTTGGTCGCGCATAGACGACACTCCCTTCGACAGAGTAAGGGCGACCCATCCTCGTATACTGCCCTTCCTGGTCGCTGCCAATCCGATAAATTTTGGAAAACCCTGCGAATTGAGTTGCGTCGAGGCAATTGCAGCTGCTTTAATCATAACGGGATTCCCGGACGAAGCTAAGCTGTATCTCGGAAAGTTTCGCTGGGGACACTCGTTCTTAGAGTTGAACGGCGAATTGTTAGAGAAGTATGCTCGTTGCGCAAATACTGAAGAAGTGATAGCGGTACAAGATAAATTTCTAAAGGATGCCTGGCAGGAAAAGATAGACAGACTTGGTAAGGGTCTTCAATATACATAACTGTTCTCTACTTATTTTATATCTCTTTTAATATCATATTGGCTCCTTAGCACTGCCTGACTTTCCACAAAGTGACACAGAATCTGAAGAAGAGGAGGAAGACAAAGATAAGAACGCAGTATCTGAGTTAACTAAAGAACTAGCCAATGCAAGAGTATAAAAGTACAATTGATTGCAGCTGTTTCACATGATCAAGTAATACAAGTTTTACATATGTGAATATTTTGTACATTTTGTTGAAATATTGACTATTGTTATTAGTATTGACTATGGTATGTACATACATTATAGATTTGTAATGTATGTACATACCTAAGAATTTATGATACATATATATGTAAATTATAATATACATATATAATATTTATATAATATATATAAATTATATAATATATGATTAAAGAGCAATGGGAAAGGATTTCTTTGATTTGTACTCTTTTCTTACCTATTTCATGCATTAAATACTATCTATAATAAAATTAAAAGAATTATCGGTTAAAGAAGATTGCCTTTAATTAATAGAAAATCATTAATATTTTTTTAACTTGATCTTAAACTGATTTTATTTTCTATATTTTAATATCTTAATAGATAATACTTCTTCGACTAAACTTTTTATTTTAATCTAATTGTATATGTGATATATATATTTATATTAAGATATATTTATTAGACTACTTTGTGACTTAATCTTTGCAGAAACGAGCAAAAGTATGTTTATTAGAGTCAAAGTCGTAGAGCGAACGGAGTCCATTTTCCTGTGCGATCTCTTTAAGTTCTTTGGTAAAGTTCTGCAGATCCTCTTCACGAAGATCTGCCATGTGCTTACGCAATTCCACAATCACTGTTGCACCAGTAGATGCCAACGGTATCAAGTTTGTTAATTGTTTTGTCATATTATGCGCTACCCAAATCAGATGGAATCTATTTACATATTCACATTTAGACTTGAGAGACTCCAGCGATGTTACAGGATGAAAAATTATCTAAAAATAATTGTACATAAAATATCCATCGGATCATTATGTATGAAACGTACCTTGTGATTTGGTACTTCTATCCAAGAAATTTTTTTATCCTGTTTAGAGTTATCTCTGATATCTATCCACGATTCGTTTTCCATTTCCATGTCTGGCATTTGGCTCACTATAATACCATTTAAAATTGAAGCATCTCTGTGAGCACCGACGTGATTCTCACAGAGTGGTTCTTTTGTTCTTATTTCATGAATTACACGCATTACTTCACGTTCGGCTATGTCAGTTGCTCTAAGCCTTTAAAATATATAATTAAAAAATTTTATTTATAAGATACAAGTGCGCAAATTTCTCTCTGTAATATATTTTATTACTTCTCTTCGTTTTTTTCAACAGTAGCCCAGGTAAAAAAGGGACCGTTTACAATGTCTCCCAAATATGCGTAATGTAAAAAACCAGGCCCATATTGAATTATATTATTTAACAGAGTTGGATTGTCTCTGACTGGTTCTCCTTCGAGCCATGTAAAAGCTACTCCATTATTTCTCCAAAATCTAATAATTATAATAATGCACTATGATTTTTTATAATTGGTATATTAAAATAATTTTATCTAAAGTAGCATATCTCCATTTCAATTACAAATCTGTACATTTTAACTGTATGCTTACTGTATACATAAACATACCTATATTCTTGTATAGTTAGATTAGTGGTACATCTGGGCTTTAAAATCATATAATAGTCATAATCAAAAACGCCTTCTCTGTAATCATATCTCGTTTTTAATAACTTCCTGATTCTGCGATCCCAATAATTCACGATGGGAACTCCTTCGCGTGTTGCACGCGTCCAGAATCTTATAATATGAGAAATTATTATAGAAATGCGAACACGTATAAATGCTCGCAAAAATATTAAGTACTTTTACTCGAAACCAGTGGCGAATTTTCCAGTAGGTCTGCATCTAGGAACTTTGCATTACAAGATTTCACAAATTAAGTTTTGTTTGAACGTCTCGGAGTCCAAAATTCGCCACTGTTAGAAACTATCATTTTCCTACATTGTATCTCCTTAAACTTAACGTTAACTTACTTAAAAATGCTTTCCAAATTATCTCTATCCTTGTGCTTAAATTTTTCTAACGTTAACCATGGACAGTCGATGGTCTGAGTCGGAATATCGATCAGTTGTTTAGCGCATCTTGCCAAATATTTAGCCGTAGCTGGTCTCAAAAGAGTATTCCCTAAAATCTCCAAATAGTATCGCGTCGCCTCCTGCAGTCCTTTAGTATATTAATTATACAATGTGTATTAGTTCCTTTGATCTCTAGTATAGACTTGATAGTATTCACTCCGAATACATACCTAAATCTTTTTCTAAGCAAAGACTTAATAAAAGTATAGATCTAGCAACTTGTTCCAAAGTTGGTTCGATAACGTGATACGTGATAGTTTGATCAGGATGTGTGTAAGATGAAGCTAACGTCTTCATGATGTGCCGTGCATCACCAGAACCTACAATCAATACTTCAAGATTGCCTAAAACAGAGCCTTCTCTCTGTGTCATTTCAACTTGTAAATCTAGTGGTTGACTGTATCCCCACCACATACTGCTTTGAAATTTTGATGAAAATTTTACGAAATATACATTTTCATAGAATCACTATGTATGTATAATTTATAAAGATTTCTTTCAATTTCTTCCCCTATTACTGTTACCAAGGAATAGTTCAAGAATTGTTATCTCCATGACAACCTTATAGATACAAATACAAATAAAGAGATAAATGCTTATTTGAATCTTATAATCCTATTTGGTTGCGATAAATATTCCATTTTTCTTCTAAGAATCATGTTCTCTCTAAAAACAGATATATGAATAAATTGATTGGAGGCAGAGAAATTAAATGAATAGAAAGACATTTGGCTAGAGGAGTAAGAAGTATTATATTAAAATAAAAACGTTATAGATTTATATAATAAAATTATAAACATGTTATTATATATAGTGACATAGTCATGTCTTTTAGACTTATAAAACCATTTATTTATTCCTATATATAGAATCTGTGACACAGATAAAAATAGTTCCCTTTTGAACTTTCCTTCAACAAAGTTCGTTTATAAAGATTCTACGTATTTATTTAGCACGACAGCTCATTTGTCTCTCTTTTTTTGCGCCCGTTTGTTACCACAGCGTTGCAATAAATCAGTAATAGGGCCTTTATGTTGAAATATAGCGACGAGCTGTGTACGTGCTTCGTTCATGCCTTCGCTGATTAAACTACTGCGTTGCATGTTGCCCTTAATCAGTTCGTTCACACGTTCAAGCCCATCACTATGTTTGCTTTTAACAGTTTGCTGTGATTCCAATAGCATGAGCGTCGTTTTTAATTTTTCGTGGACCTATATTGTAAAAAGGAATGTAATTATGTATTCAACTACTAAATAAATTGGAAAAAAATTTTAATAACGTAGCAATGTACCTGTTTTTCAAGAGCTGCGATATCTTCCATTTGCGTAGTAAGATGATAAATTTTCCATCCATTCAGTTTCTGTAATACGTGCTTTTGTTGTGCTAGTTCAGCGACTGTTGGTCTTCTTTCCTCTCGAGGTCTTACATCGCTAGGTCTTCTATAATGTTGTAACCTAACTGACCATTTGCATTTCCAAGAGCCTGAAAACAAATATTTAGAAAGGATATATAATTGAAATCAACATAAAAAAATACAAATATACCAGAATAAAATATTTATGCTATATATACCTAATAAACTTGGTACAGGCCGTGTCCGTATTGTGATTTCTGTTTGAGTAGATGATTTAATATCACTTTGTACATTGGAAAGTTGTCTTTTGTCAGACAGCTTCTCTTTTGATTCCTCTTTGATCTCTTTCTTCAATTTTTCTTCCGTGATGAATTGCATTTCTTCCTCTGTACATCTAGGTTCAGTTAATTCTACACCTGTAAGCTGTTGCTTGCGAGGCTTTTTTCTTGGTGACATTTCTATAGTAGGATTAATAGTAATCCTGGATTGGTCAAGTTCCTCATCGAGACCTGGCGAAGACGTAGCGGATACGGTCGTGGACCCAGAACTCTGGCATCCACCATCCTGATCGCCTTTCGGCGAGCACGGCGGACTGGATATTGATCTGCTTGATGGCAAAGATGCTAATACAGGAATTAAATTTTTAGCCGCACCTGTAAGAAATTGTGACTCCCCTGTGAAATTGAAATTCTATAATAGACGTTCATTAGGAAATATGTATAATTGAATTATTAGCAAGAAATTACAGATTTTAACACACATGATAAGAGGCAGATAAACTAAAACTTTAATTATGGGTACAGCATACTAAAACACACATACAGAAAATTTATGTTTCAACACCAGTAGGCTAAAACAAGATTTTGTTTCTTTTATATGTAAACAATCATAGCTACCATGTATAAATATTTTGTTGATATATACATATAAGGTCAATGTTCCAATTTCTGTCCAAGTACATTTTAATAAGTTGCAAATTAAAAAATGTTCTAATTTCTATCCTTATAAATTACTTGAAAAAAATTGTCAGTATGCTGTCAATGTTAGTTGAATTTTTTTCCTTATTTCATAAATTTATGTGTTTGCATATGGGAATAAGTAATACTTTCTATGTTTCTATACATGTTATTACTTCTATTATAATTAATTTTAACTTAATCGTACCTTTAACTGGTGAATTGTCATGATCTCTTTTTCTCAGGATACTTGGTCTGGGAGACGCGTTAGGTTTACCATGAGGTTCCTCGTATCCTGGCTCAACAACTAATCTCACCGGCTGCACTGAAGCCTGTCGAAATTGTGAATATGTTCCTGGAAAGCAAGATACAGTCCTTTTTTATCACAGAAGACAAGCAATTATTTTTTATTACTAGAGATAAAGAATTTAAAAGATAAATAGTCTATCCATTAGCCCATTTTAAATCATGATTTACCTGTAGTTTCAAAGGAAAGATACGTGGTAGTGGTATGTGGTGGATGTATATACTGTCCTTGAACCGGCTGAGTGGAACTCGTGGCTGTACTGCTATTGGTGGACGACATACGTAAATTAGCTTGTGGCGCCGGTTTGACTTGGACGGTTTGTCCAATATTTTGGGACTGTGCGGGAGCAGCCTTGATCGGCGCCGATGCAGTCTTTACTGGTAGAGCGATTGGCAAAGGATGCAAGGACATCCCCGCGATTTTCGCAACTGTGGTCGGAACCGTTTGCAATATCCGCATTGTATTCGACTGTGTATTCGCGGCCGTTGTAATTACTTGTGATACAGTACTAAGACTCGACAAAGATGTGACGGTTTGGACAACACGCGGTGCACCTTGTTGTGGTTGAACCTGTTCGCAATTATTTCGCTTATCAGTCATCTTGAAAGGATTTTCAATATATCACAGATTAAAGAATATGACATCTACCTGTTGCGAAGGAATAACGATATGGCTAACAGTCGATGGGCCGGCCACCGTGCTTCCACTAATTGACAATTGTCGACCTACTGATGGTTCGACCGAACCAATAGTAACCGTCGAAGCCGTACTGCTTATTCTGTTCGCTGTCTCCACGATGGGTGTTGACACAGCTATACGTTTCGTCGTACCCGTCGTAGTTAAAGGTCTGCTGGACTGAGTGGGCTAAACATTTCAATAAAGTTTATAAATTTATAAATTGTACATTTCATTACTTCACATTTATGTGCAATCCAGTAAAGTAGTACACTCAACCGTCACGTATGCCTTCACCTCCGGGTCGAACGCATTGTGTCGATATTCGTGTACCATGACTCAATACTGTGTTTGACAACTGTAAGTTTTTGAAAGTGCATAAAAGAGTAAACAAAAAGTTGTACAATATTACACACATATATATATATATCACATATATTAATATATTATATTATGATTTACTTGAATGGTTTGTGCTGACGATCTGGTGGATTGCGAGGTCTGTGATACAGTTACTACTTGCGGCGTCGGCGGTCTGTTTTGTGCAACTGGATGTCTGGTAAGATTAGTTTGCAAGCTGACGGGCGCTATTAACCTGGACGGACTACCAGTGACCATGGTAGCTTGAACAGATCTTCCCTGATTGGTAATCATCCCCGGCGAAATTAGTCGTGGCTGTTGTCCCGTATACACAGTGGACGATGGCCTGGTGATTCTGCTGCCGGTAATAGGTGTGGGATGTCTTTGTGGTTGCGCATATAACGCGACGGATGTTGTCTTAGGTTGCCATTGGGGATTGGAGATTGGTGTACTGCTATTAAAAACATTGATATACAATATAATTAATATTAGAAAGGCTTGTTCTATTAAAATAATTTTGCATGTGTTTCAATCTCTTTCTTTTAATCATATTTCATCTCTTTGATTACCATTTTGAAAATTGTTTTGCTTTATCAGATGAATATTGTTACATGTTTGATCTGGTTTCTGTGTCCTGTCAGTCACTCCC